>MAYD01768072.1:0-12866 GCA_001909325.1 Ruellia speciosa
TATAAAAATAAAATAATAAAAATTCAATCATTTCCTCTATAAAAAATTTAAATTTAATTTATTATATACACACAAAACCCGGTTCAGTTATCTTGTTGATTAAGAATTAATCAGCAGGAGATTTAATTAAACAGTTATTTTTTCGCTATAATCAATTGTTTTCTAATTATATTAAACTAATTATATAACTATTGTTTAATATAATTTTTATGTAATAATTGTTTAATCAGTTATGTAATACGTTAAACAGTTTTTCAATCATGAAAAACGCTTACACCTAAGGTATTAAACAATTATTGAATGCATTAAAAAGCTGCTTAATACATCAAACAACCCTAATTCATAAAAAAACTTATTATATAGTCAAAAAATAGTTGTTTAGTGTCTTTTTAAAAAACACTTGCTGTATTGCAAAATAAAAACAATTGTTAAGCGTGCATTTTATATAAAAAAAAATACATATTGTATAACCAAAAAACATTTATTGTATAATAAAAAAAATAATTGTTTAACATTTTTTTTACGTGATATCCAGTCCCAATTGATTTTTTTTACTTCTTTGAGCAAGCTAACAACTCACCACAAACCTTATATTTACATCTTATCAACCATATACACACTTTTTCAACTTTATTCTGACTTTTATATGGGGATAAAATAATAAAATTCAATCATTACCTTACAAAAATTTAATTTTAATTTATTAGATACATACAAAACTAGTACATCTTATCAACTATATATATATATATATATATATATAATATCATATCATTCAATCATAATATAATATTCATAAAAACTAAATTTTTTACCATAACATATCGATGTCCTAATTGTACGACTTTGGTATGACGTCCTTCCAACGTGGATTCAAAAAGTGAATATAAATTTAAGAAATGAGGCATATAAGGGCAGGAACAACCCCACGTAGGAAACAAAATAAAAAAAGAAAATACAAATAAAAATTGAAGAAACGGTCCCTGCAGAAGCAACCCCAAGTGGAGCCCACTAGCCACATTTCTTTTTCTGTTTTTTTAAATTTTAATCCACATTTGCTTTTCTTCTTTTTTTTAATTTTAAAATAAATTTTAAATAATAAGTATTTAATAAAAATATAAAATCAAATATTTAAAATATATAATAAAAATAATTTTTAAATTATATAATAAAAATTAATTTTTGAATTCTTTATTTAAAAAATAAATATCTTTTAAATATTAATTAAATTAATTAAATTATTTATAAAATAAGAAATTTAATGATGTGGTGGAAAAAAAAATTTAAAGGTGGATTGTTCCATTGTAAGTAAAAAGAATGAGTGGATTGCTTGATGATGTGACAGAAAGAAAAAATGATGTGGTAGGAAAAAAATGGGTTAATGATTTGGTAGGGAAAAAAGGGGTTGGAGCAACTTTAAAACCCCAAAAGTCCCCAATTGCCATTCAGTCAGTCATTCACAAAATCAGAGAGGCAACTTTAAAGTTATAACCATCCTGCTGCTTGTCACCGCAATAAAAAATTAACCAGCTAAAACAAACACTAATTCAGAGCACAACGTATTCTGCAGCATACATATATATTTAATGCAATAAAGATAAGGTTTTGAGTTGAGGCTCAGCAACTTACATTCAAAACTTGGAAAACACAAAACTGTCAACCACCTGTCCCCAGGCTCAGTCTTGGCTTTTCTTTTTCTTCTTTTTCTCTTTCTTTTTACCAGAGGTTTGATCACCTTCCCCGTCATCATCTGCATGTTTTCTCTTCTTTTTCTTCTTCTTGCCTTCTCCCTCCTCATTTTCATCTTCCTTGGGAATCTCAGCGTCTTCTAAATGCTTTTTCTTTTTCTTCTTCTCCTTCTTCCCAACTGCTTCACCTTCGGGCTCTTCTACATCATCTTCTGAATGCTTCTTCTTCTTTTTCTTCTTTTCTTTCTTCCTGGCTGCTGCATCCTCCGGTTCAGCACCATCATCAGTAGCTTCAAGTTGATCTCTCTTCTTTTTCTTCTTTTGCTGTTTTTCAGCACCGGTTTGCTCCTTAGGTTCAGATTCATCCTTGTCTTTCTCAGTCAGTGATTCTGTCAATCCAAGAACTGAATCTGCTGCCGGATTGTACGTCTGCCATGGATGAAAATGGAAATTCAGATTGAGGAAAAAGTGGGAGACAGATTCGAATAGTGTGACTATATGCTCCATACCTTGGCTGGCGTAATCATTCCGCCTGATCCTTTCTTCCTGTCCTTGTCATAAACTTCAATCTTGGGCTTGCCTTTTGCAGAACCAGCAGCATGACCCAATTCTCGGCCTTCCAAGCTTCTAAGTCGCGCTTCAAGCTACACAAGAAACAGTGAAGTTGGGACAAAAGATATTACAATGACTAGATTCTTTGCAAACTTCAAAACACAGGAGTACCTTGACCCTGTTCTCCAATCCCAGAGAGTTATCCATTTCGTCTCCAAGAGCATCACACCGGATTGCCAAAGCAGTTTTTGCAGCCAAAGCCCGTGAAATTTTACCCTTGTGCTTCGGTGCTGCTTGACCAATTAAAGAAGCATGATATATAAGCCCATATTTAGGAGTCGCCTGCTTTGTCTTAAGTGCTCGGAACAGAGCCTTCTCTGCCCCTAGTATTTGAACAGTGCTACCAGGTTGCTTAGCCAGATTAATTAAGCTGCCTCCGTGAGCAATCAGGCGAGCTCCAACAAGCTCCCCAACAAGAGCCGTAAGATTTGGGGCAATGGTATTCATCCTGCTTTTCAGATAGTCATAAAGCTGAGCTCGGTATTCAGAAAGGGAGAGAACTTGGTTGCACAAATCTTTAATGTTCTCCAAATCTAAGTCATTAACTTCAGTCCCCATGGAAATCACAGATGCCTCTTTCAGTTCAGCCTCAATCTCCTCCGGAAGTATCTATTAACACACGAGACCACATTTAAGCAAAAGGGAAAAATAGTAACAAATAATCAAACAAAATTCAACACGACAAACAATGTCAACAAAATCTTCTGCAGTTATACACAAATTTACTTGGTTAATGCTGAGTAAGTTGAAATATATTTTTCTGTTTTAACTACTTATATACTTGTGACATAACAGAATATATAATAAAAAGAGAGAATGGACAAAAAGAAAACTGAGCTTATGCATCTACCTCAGAGAAATCAAGCTTTGCCGCATTCGTTCGATTACCCATAAACTTCACTGACTTGGCATACAAGATATTGTCTTGAACAATCTTTGCAAGCTCAGGAAAATGCCAGCCATACCATTCTCTAACCCTCATTGCATATGTATTCAGCTCTTTGTCAAGGTCGTCCAACAAGCTAATGGCTTGTATTATCATTGTATCAACCTAGAGTATAAAAACCAAAGGCCACTAATTAAAACAAAATTAAGGGCACAGCAAAACAACCCATAATAATCGAAAGCTGCTAAACTGCTGCAACATTATCCACAGAAGAAGAAACATTGGCAACAATTAAATCCAGATCTTATAAATTGGCTTGTATTTGCGTGTCACAGGGCATTTAACTTGTAAATCTGAACTTTAGAGCACACTTAGGCTCCTTGAGAACAAACAGCTGTGCCACAATACTATTGATTACATACATTCATTTCCTTTCATGCACAACCATTTTTGTTGTATTATTAGGGCAACCTTAGGACCTGAAAGAATCTGAGTGACAATTCTAGTTGTCAAGGTTACTCTTCCAAACACATCTTTCAAGTCTAAACTCGAAGTAAGAAGATACTATAGTTGGTTTTCTATCAGACCAAATTATCCAGTAGTAGGTTTACTTAATTCATTTTGTTGATTAGTACACCCCATCATGCACAAATAGCAACAAGATGATGAGATACCATCAAGTGGAATCAAAGGAATTACCAGAAATTAAACAGTAAAGAGATATACCTTATCAGGACTGAATTTCAACTTGTATCTAGATAAACTGTGAGATAAACCCAGGCTCATTGGAGCCAGATCTTGTGCAGCTAGACCAGATATAAGTTCAGTTAATTGGCTTCTCACCCCTCTCATCAACTCCATGACAGCATTGTTGTGGACACATTCAATTTGCTGCAAGGTAAAACCAATCAGAATTTATGGATAAAAACCACTCAGAATTTACACATGCAATTACAACTTTGTAATTAGGAAAATAAGTTCAACCCACCAGCTTCTCTTTGATTGTACTCCCAAGCTTTGAATCAGCTACACCCAAAATATCACCCTCACAATGGCTACGCAAGAACTTGCGAAGACCTTTGCTGGGCTTACTATCAATCAATAATGTAGCTGCTGATAAAGCCTCAGAAGTATTCTCAAACTTGTTGAAGGCCTTCAACTTGACAACCTAATGATGAAATAAAAATTTCATAAATCACTCGTTGAAAAGAACATACAGCCACCACATACAATATAAAGAACAAAAACATGTTCCTCTAGTTCTTAAGAAGTGAACAGGGATCCTTTAGTCATTATTAGTTCTTAAGCAAACAAATCAAAGCCAAGTTCTGCTAAGTCCTATTTTTTTTAGATTGAATTGTGGAGTTTTACACATGTTCTTAATCAAAAAAATCTGGATTTATGCTAACCAAGGTAGCACAAACATAAAAAAAACGCCATGAATTCATGAATTAGCACCTGTCTAGCAGAGTCAGGAGAGGTAAACTCCTTTCCCAAATCCTGCAACACACAAAACAGAAGAAGCATCACAAAATCACTTTATATAATCCGGAAACAGCACATAACAAAAAGTTACAGCAAATGAAAACAATCAAACGCCTCTGAATAAAAACATACCTCGACTTTGGAAAGTTTTCCCTCGTCCAATACTTTGAAAAGGGCAAACCCTGCTGGGGTTTCGAACAGAAGCAGCATTCTTGTTCCTCAACGAAAATCGCTATAAACTAGGATATCAAATCACGAAATCAAAATTACGGCCTGGAGAAGCCTCAACACACACAAAATAAAAATAGAAAATAAAAAAGTGAAATGGAACTTGAAGTTAAAGCGCATGGATTGTACCTACAACGGCGGCGGGTGTAGTGGCGCAAAGACGCCGGAAGGAAGAGGGCGGCGGGAGTTGCAGAAATTGTCTAGGGTTTTACTTTGAGGGCAGAAGGGTTTTGGAAGGGGCGTATTTAGTTTTTATAGGAGCTAGGGCAGAAATTTGGTAGCTAATGTAATCGAATAAAAAAACCAAATTTGATATATAACCCAAATATTCACTACTCACTCCATTTTTCAATTTTTACGGTGATTCAAATTTAACACTATTTATATATTTCATTAACTATCATGTACTATCTTCATTTTTTTATTGTTTCAATATGACTTTTACACTGTTCACATACTTAGTTTGACTATTATTAATGACTTATATTTAAACAAAAATATAGTCATGTGGGGTCTTGTTAGATTCGTCTTAATACATATTTTTAAAATATTAACAATATTAATAGTTGAAATTGTGCATTGGCAAACGCGCAAAGAGAAGTGTAGCAATAAAAAAACGGAGGGAGTATAAACGTAAATTTTCAAAATATCAATTTTATATATTTTTTACCTATTGATAATTAACTATATTAATGATTAAAATTATGTATTAGTAAACGTGAAAAGAGAAATGTTACAGAAATAAAAAAAAGAGGAAGTATTTATCAATGGAGCCAAATCGAAATAAAATATTCACACCGAGTATTAAAATTATCGATTAGGTTTCTTTTATTTTTTTCCTATTCATGGTTTTTTAAATTTGTTGGCATGTATCTTATTATCAATTAGGATTATCTAAATTGATTAATTTCGACAATTTTCTCAATTTTCTTTATAATTTTAAAATTTTAATAAAATATCCCATAACCTTTCATAGTTTTTCCTATTTATCCCACAATATTTTCCTAATACTGTGATGTTGATTGATAACATGTGTTAACATATGGATTGTATGTTTAATTGGTATTTTTTGTAGGAATGGCCACGAAAAAAATTGTTACACCCTAATTAATTAGAAGAAAATTTTGGAACTTTTTTGTTTCAAATAATAATGTGTGCCAATTGATTGTATTTTTTTTAATATATTTATTTTCACGTTTTTCATCAATTTTCAACAACATAATTCTATCAATTTTTTTCTCTTTTATATAAATATAAAATAAATAAAAATTAATAACAACATACTCATTAACGCATAAAAATTAAAATTTAATACTTCATCCGTTTCGTTTTATTCGTTACACTTCACATTTTTCACGCATTTTAAGGAGGATCACTTTTTCCAAAAATACCCTTGGCCCCACAATATAATAACAATCACACCACACACAAAAAAAGTCAAACAGTGGGGCCCATTCCAAAAATACCCTTCATTTCACCACAAAAATTTACCCAAAAAGGAAAGTGTAACTAATAAAAAGAAACGTCCAAAAAGGAAAGCGTAACGAATAAAACGAAATGGAGGAAGTATATGATACATTTACAAAAATTTACATCTTTCCTCCTATTAATCTTATACATAATAACATCGTTAAATCATTATATAATATAATATGTATATAAATAATAATAAAAATTATCAAATTAAATATATTTATTTTTGTATTTAATCAATTTTCATAACACACTACATTAAGCTTTTGTGTATGCTCTCTATCCATTTGAGCGAAGATCACCTTCATTTAGGGATGACAATTTTTTACCCGACCTGATAACCCGACACGAAATTAGCGGGTTTGGGTTAGAGCTTGGCGGGTCACAGGTCATTTTCGGGTCAACCCGATTTTGACACGTCAATAATTGGGTCAGATTCAGATTGCTCGCGGGTTGACGTCTGACCCGCCAACCCGCAATTTTTTATTTTTTTATTTTTAATTAGTACTATGTAGTGTGTATATGGGGGGAAGGGAAAGAAATTAGGGCAAATGGGGATTGGGGGGAAAGAAAACGACGAATTTAGAGAGAGCAGCACTGTTTCTTTCTTCTCGGCAATCGACATCACTTCATCCTCACCAAGAGCTCTCCCTCTCTCAATCTCAGCATAGCTCATGTCTCCGGTGATTATCTCGGTCCCTCTCTCTCTATTCTCTGCTTCGTCTCTCTGTCGCTCTGTTTGAGGCGACTTCGCGAGCCCCATCTCGCTATTGCCTTCGTTGAGGCGCACCCCACCGGAGAAGATGACCGTAGGGACTAGCACCACCGTGGCCTCACTATTTTCAGGCATTGTGAGTACATCCTTCCTCGTACGTGTCTTGTGAGATCTGTAAATTGGGGATTTCTAGTTGGCGAACTCTAATCCCCGTTTCCTTCTTCTCTTTCTTATTCCCGACGACACCTCGCCATTTCATCGCCGGAGAAGACGACAAGCTGCAGACTCTGCCGTCGCCCGTACATGCCATACTTATTTTCCCGTACTCTTTGTAAGGTTTGTATTGGTAATGGCTTTTTTTGCATATGAATTCAATTATTCTTTGTTCAACTATTATGATTTAATTCGAATAATTTGTTCGCAGATGGGTATGCAAGGGGTAGCAATGAAGCTACTTCCAGAACTCGCACTTTGTCACTAGAGCTGCTTCACAGATTGAACTGGAATGACACAACAGATTGAACTAAAAAAAATAAAAAATAAAAAAAAAGCGGGTCAACCCGCCAACCCGCTACGGGTCAGGTTCGGGTCACCACACAGTGACCAGCCGCGGGTCGCGGGTCGCGGGTCGGGTTCAGGTCAAGAGAAAAAATAGGCCAACCCGCCAACCCGACCCACGACCGGAATTGCCACCCCTACCTTCATTGCAATAACTCGAGCAAAGCAACGCCGTAATTTTCAACTTGAAGTCGTAGCTTAAGCCACTCAAAGCTTCACTTGTGGAGACACCAATAAGCTCGCCACAGCCAAGAAAAGAGGATTGGAACATTTAATCCGTTAAGGAAAGTTTGTTGGACAAAGCTGCACAACTAGGCAGTGGACAATATAGTGAAGAAGTTGAATAGGCATATTACCAAAATATTGTTTTGTTGAACTTTTCTCTGAGAAATTGATGCAATTGATGCACTAATGAAGAGTATGAAAATGCAGCACAATTTCGATATTTTTAATCAAAAACATCCAAGACTTTACATCCTTTATATATAAGAGTGGTGGCCTAAAAACCTATTCCAACTATATAGTAAATTACATAAGCCCAACAATAATCAAGAAAGGCACATAGGCCATACATCCACAAATAACCTAGACACTTGTTAGTAATTTACTTCATAGGGCCCTTCAAGCTTGACTTGGGGGTGGTTCACAAAGTCCAATTTTGACCTTGAATTTGTTGAACTTGTCATGTGGGACGTGATTTATGAAGATATCAACAATTTGATCTTTTGATCGAGCAAACATTGGCTTAAGAAGTCTCATTGCAACCCTCTCTGGATCAAAATGATAATCAATCTCCATGTGCATATTTCTACCATGAATGGCAAGATTTATCATTAAGTGCAAGGCACTCATATTGTCACTATACAACATTGGACTAGGGGTGGCAGTGGGTCAGATATGAGTCAGATTTGCCCATACCCGAAATCTAACCCCAAACCGTAAAGACCCGAACGGAAAGTCCGGATGGGTAAATGAGTCTTACCCGTCAACCCGAAGCCCATTAAGAAGTCCATTACATTTGAAAGTCCACACACAACATCAAAGTAAAAAAACATCGTGTAGAATGCAAAGTACACATAAACCAAAATACCATGAAAGGAACACGTCATGTAGTAAAAACCAAAAATGTAATTTCAACACCGAGAAGGGAAATTATTCAAAGTTTGATATTACAACATAGAAAAGTCCATTAAATTTGACAGTCCTCAGTCCACATCACAACATCACAAACAATCTATCACAAACAGTCCACAAACAATCATTAAAATTCAAACATCAAAATTGTGAAGTGGAATTGGGAAGTGGCAACAAACAGTGGCAAAAGACGAAAGACCCATATATCATCAATTCAACACCCATCAACATTATCTTCTTCACCTCCATCATCAAAGAAAGTTGAACAAGACTTTAAATCACCACTTGTTGAACAAGTATCTAAAAATACAAATAAAATAAATTCAAAAGTGAACAGATAACATATTAATATCATATGGAAACAAAAATGAAAAATAAAGAAAACAAAATAAAAGAGACAAAAAAGAAGTGAAAATTAACTTACTCTTTGCCTCGTTTCATAACCAACAATGAGCACATAGCAATACATCCAATGAAGAAGGATGAAGGTTGCTATGATAAGGACAAAAAATCCTACCACTACAACTAAACGTCGACTCAATGCAACCGTTGAAATAGGAATGACTAAAATATCCCATGCCATTTTTTATAGGCAAGAATACTTCACCCCTTTGATCTTCCACTAACTCAATATATCAAAGTCAATAGTCCTTGGCAAGACAGATTCATCCAAATATAAATCTAGCTTAGTAGTCATTGTAGTATAATCTAATTTCGAAGCAACAAATCTATCATAATAATCTAGGTGATCAGCTTTAAGTTATCAAAGTTGGTGTACTGGATGACACATCCTTATTCCCTTCAAATGAACAAGATATTGAACGTGTATCAACTCTCGAGTTGTACTCATTCAATAAATCATAACAATGCTCACGAATTTCAGCAATCGTGATATGTGCTCTATCACCATAAATCAAATTGAAGTAATGTTCAACTAACCTCGGCTTTGTACCTTGGATCCAAAACAGTTGCAGCACCCATAAGTACATGACAATCACTTCAATACTTATTATACTTCGCTGCAATTTTTATCGCCATCTCTCAAATCATCAAGTTTGGAATTTTTACCCACTCATCTAATTTTATTTTAATTTTACTCATTTTTTAAAAATAAAAATTAGATGTGGCGTAGAGTGTATCTAAAAGCACAAAATTATTTTAGAATCAAATATATTTGGAAAATAAAAATTAAAAGTCGGAAAAGGTGTACATGTCTACTTGAAAACATTTCTGTCACTTTATAAAAGATTGCCAACTTTTCACATATTTCTCTTGCATTCTTCTAATCCTCTTCAGTTGGTAAACTGTTATAATTTTTTTCACGAACTTTGGCACGTGCAAACACATCCTTGTACACTAAGGTAGATTCCAATATCAAGTACGTGGAATTCCAAAGGATTTTCGATAGGAGGCGAAAAACCCCTATATTTCGATAGTACTTTGCTAAAGAAGACCATGACAAATACTCTTTTTGTTGCAGGGCAGAGCCATTTTGGCGACTTTTGCAGGTTTTACTTCGCACTCACCAAAGGCGAGCGCATTTGATGTTTTTCTTTCTGTTTTGCTACAGATTGGCAGGTACCTAAGCCAAGGCGAGGGCGAGTATTTTTCCGCCCTTTGACTTCTGACCAACTGCTGCCCTGACATACCTGCTCCACCTGCAACTCTTGCAGACCTACTCCCTGCCACCTGCTACGCCACCGTCACCATCAAGGTCACGTCTGCCTCGGACTTCCCAAATCCAGTAATGACGGCTGCACAGAGTCACCACCACACGCAACCCACTTACTAAATTTAGCTTTGAAAAATGTATTTAAGGAGAGCAGAAATGGGCATGGAGGATATATTCTGGGGATGGATATGGAGGGTTGGGTGTGAGTAGAAGTCTGTAAGGAAGATAGTATGAACACCATTGGAGCATAAGCTCTTATGGTTTTGATTTTATCACATTCTGTAAAGAAGCATCTTGGTTAGGAGGGAAACCCCAGCTAAGAAACTCTTTTGTATCACTTTCACAGAGTGTAATTGACCATTTGCTGCAAATTAATAGCTTGTCTTGAAATAGTTTTTGCATTGATTGATCTCACTGTTTTCTTGGTATCAGCATGATGAATATTCTCATAAAACACTTTGTTTCCTATTTTGCACTTGAAATGAGAGGCTAACCGCCCTAAAGTGGTCCTAAAGTAGAAAGAAGGGAATCTGGCAACTGATTGGTAGAATAATTAAAGAGCTTTACAATTTCCTTGGATAAGGCAAACAAGAACTGTGATTCTCAGAGAAATCTGGAATAGAACAGTTAGAGACGGGGAATCACCTATTTCAAGGAAAGATAAGCTATCATGAACTCTTGCCAAACTGGGAAACCAGCATCTGAGTCTTAGGCGAAAGCCAATGACAGACTCGGCAAGAGCAAACCCACCATCAGTTCGCCAGAATCTCTTTGCCACTACTTTGGGCACCACTTTGCTTTTACACTCGTCTTACATACTCGTTGTTCTCTCACACTCACCATTTTACATCTCTAATTCAGCATATGTATTTACTTACTCGTTATTTCCGCTTTGCCATTGCTTTCAGCTTCAATATTGTGCACTTGCTTTTATTTTCGCATTCGCTGTTAACTTTCGCTAATTCTGATTTACTCGCCTTGGCGAGCCCATTTTTACACGTCTTTGAGGCTGATAATCTTGCTTTTCTTGGCCAATTGGTTAGCATTCACTCATCATTCCCTGAGATAGACCTAGAACTCACCAGTAAAAAGAGGATAAATTAAGGCTATACTATCTCAGACTCGTACGCTTGCGATACAACCAAACCATTCATCAAAAGAACAGTGTGCAAACGAGTGGTCAAGCTTTATGGCGCCGTTGCCGGGGAATGATTGAGACGGAAATCGAATGCCCTTTGAACAATGAACTGCACAAGAGTATCATGTCTAACCCTTTCTTCCCAAACTCAATCTTCTAATTCTTTATTCTTTTATGTCCAGGAGAACAGGTGAACCTATTCCGCCCTATTTGGAGCCCAAAAGAGTTTTCAGACAAAGATTAAGGCAAGCAAGGAGCAACCTCAATCCGGACATAGTCGCCAATAATCAGTCAGTTGAGATGGGAGAGCCAAACAATCTAGACATGCAGAATCTTACCAACATTTTGAATGTGATACAGCAACAGTTGCAGAATCTGGGGAATCGTATAGATGCTGTTGAAAGGCAACCTTAGCATCCACCTATGAGAACCCCTGAGCATAGCCAGCATGGGGACAATGATGACATGAATGAGGAAGATCTCGATCTTCCAGAGCCAAACCACAGGCGCGAGAATGGTGGAATGCCGCCAAGGCCACAACTTCGCCCTCAAAGGATGTTGAATGTAGTCTATGCACAATCTTAGACTCCCGTCTTTCTTCTTGACAAACAACACTGGTGCACCCCAAGGCGAACTGCTTGGTCGAATGTACCCTTTGTCAAGAAGTTCCTTTAGTTGCTCCTACAACTCTTTTAACTCTGCTGGTGCCATCCTGTACGGCGCTTTGTGAATGGGTCTCGTATCAGGGGCTAACTCGATGGTGAATTCAATTTCCCTAACTGGCGGTAATCCAGGAATCTCCTCGGGAAATACCTCAGGAAATTCGTTCACAACTGGCTTGTTCTCTAGTCCTGATAGATCTGAATTGAGATCCAATACTGAACAAAGAAACATTGGATGCCCTTTGACCATCTGTGATATGAACTTCAATGCTGATACAACTCTGATACTCGGCTCTTTCGGTTTCTGACGGTAAGTCACTCGGACACCCCTTGGTCCTCTCAGACACAGCTTCTGATTCTGACAATCAATTCTGGCGTGATATCGAGACAACCAATCCATTCCCAAGATGATATCAAAGTCTGTCAGTGAAAAGTCGATCAAGTCTGTCGGCATTTCTGTACCCTGGATCTGAACTGGAAGCCCTCTGTGTAACTGAGTACAACGAACTGACTCCCCCGACGGTAAGGCTATTACTAGACTAACCCTATCCGAAGGAATAATACTATGCATACATGCAAAACCTGGAAGCAAGAAATGAACAAGTCGCACCACAA
>MAYD01768084.1:0-14246 GCA_001909325.1 Ruellia speciosa
TTAAAATTGTCTGCATAACTATATTTATGATTTTACTTTTATTTAATATAAAATGAACATTAAATGCCAGCATTGTAATAGGGCGCCGGGGACTGTATTTGTCCATTGCGAAATTAAGGAATGCGAGGAATAATATCATATAGTAGAAGATTACTTAAAAGCTTCCAGAATTATTTTACTCCAAATAAAATCCACTGTGTTGACATCTCACCAAGCAAAGATGATATTCTCAAAATAGCTATGACAAAAAATTAGGGTAATAATAAATACCGCCCTCAATATTTTGCCACCGCCCAGCTTTGGACAATTTTGCCCCTATCATATTTTAAAACAGATTTCTTACTTTTAAGAATTCCCTTAATTCAAAATCTTCAATTACTCAAATTTTGTCTTGAACTTGATCCAGAACGAAAAATAATGTTTAACAACGAGGTATCGATCATTAACGAGGTATTTTTTTACGAAAATTGGATAAAACTGATGTTGAATCACGAAAAAATGTAAAAAAATCGAAAATTCGCGACTTTGGCAGACGGGGCCCGCGCACGGGGCGCGACGCGCCCGGCGGCGCAGTCGGGCGCAATGCGCCCTGTAGGCGCGCTCGGCGGCACCGCCGGGCGCCGCGTGCCCCGTAGAGCGCACGGGGCGCGCTGTGCACGGTGGCGCCGCAAGGCCCAATGCGCCCTGTAGGCGCGCCCCGTCTGCCAAAATCGCGAATTTTCGATATTTTTTCCCTTTTTCGTGATTAAACAACAGTTTTATCCAATTTTTGTAAAAAATTACATCGTTGATGATTGGATCCTCGTTGTTGGACATTATTCTTCGTTCTGAATCGAATTCAAGACAAAATTTTAGTAATTAAAGATTTTGGATTAAGAGAATTCTTTAAAACAAGAAATTTGTTTTGAAATATGATAGGGACAAAATTGTCCAAGGCTGGGCGGTGGCAAAATATGGAGGGCGGTGTTTATTAATCCAGAAAAATTATCTGGTGAAGAGCTTGCCAAAATAATATATTAGGACTGATTCAATCCTTTCAAATCTTATTTCCACTAAGATGTTTATCATAAGAATACAGTACTATAGTAGATATTCCTTTTTCTTTTGGTAAACATTGATTATGAAAAAAGGAGTTTGAGGCTAATAAAAGATTTAACTATACTTCATTTCTTTTACCTGTGTTTTCTTGGATCTTTGGTTGGGGGATGAGCTTCTGCTGTGTGGTATTTCATATGTTTCACTTGTCCACTTTTTGCTTCAGCTGAGCATGTCCCATTTATGCGTTCCTTAACCTCAGTTTCTTCTCTTCTGTTTTCCTGCTACATTTATCTTGCTCCATCAGAGCTTGCTCTTGTTGCACCCCTCTTTTTTCTTGTAACGCCTCAAAACTTTAAAGACTTTTTAGACGCGCTACTTCCGTATCAGTTTGCCTAAACTAGTGGCCAGTTAGTTTAAGCTCGCTGATACAAGGCCGAGGAAACACATAACAAGCAAGGGTTATAGGCAATTATTAGTATCTTTCATGTGAACAAGGATAGAACAATAAGAATTACTAGTGTATAACAGCAACATCCACAAACAATTAATATCATCCATGACCAACACAACATATCCAACATATCCGGGCCTCCCGCCCTGACCACGCCCTCCCGACGATCCAAAAATGAAACAAGTATGGCCACAGGTTGGCATAAATGCAAACCAACAAAACAGACCCAAGAAAGTAAGTATCCAAAAGACAAATACACAAAAGCAGACAAATGGATGCATCTTACACTAACAACTATATGCTCTCAATCCCAGTCCCAAATCATGCGGCTGCGCCTCCAGGAGGATTTATAAAAGAGAAGTAAGGAGTCGGTACACAATACTATGTAAGGGATAAACAAGAATTAGGGGAATATGGGGTAATAAACAAGATATACGAAATAAAGACAGTAATAAGTAAAGAGATAAGGAGGCAAGAAAGCAATAAACATACAAAAGTATCCACTAGTGGAAAAAATAGTATTTGCACCGCACCTATTGAACCGGGCATAAAACAGAACCGGTGCAAATAATTTCTTGAACCGGACATAGCTTAAAAACCGCATCAAAAAATCAGTAGAATCGGGCTTAACAGAAGACCCGGTGCAATAGGCCCAAAAAGTATTCGACTACAGAAGCAATTGCACTGGTTAGAAATAGAGCCCGCATCCATTATTCATTTGAACCGGGCTTAATGTAACATCCGGTGCAAATACTAAACATTTTTCAACCGGGCGTATTATGTACCCGCATCCAATAGGTGTTGCAGCGGGCGAAACTGACCGCCAGGTGCACAAGGGTTGACTCCGAATCATTTATTGCAACGGGCTTCTATTGACCCGCATCAATTAATGGTTTTGCCCCATTCGTAGCAGATTGCCCGGTTCCAAAATTCCCTCCAGGATGTATGTTAAGCCATGCATCATATGCATTTATGTATGTTATGTGGTTGAAGCACCGGTATGGGACGGTGTGATACCGTCCCATACCGGTGCTTCAACCACATAACATACATAAATGTATATGATCCATGGCTTAACATACACCTATCTACCTTATATGCAAATGTAAATGAAATGCTTAGGCCGCCACCTACCTATGACCCCCTGCCTTTACCGGCAGAGTAAGACTGTGCATTTACCGGCACTCCATAAGCCATGCCTTTACTGACATAATGAAATCGATGCCTTTATCGGCATGATGAAGATGATGCATTTACCGGCATAATATGAATAATGCCTTTACCGGCATGATGTAAATGATATGCATGGACAAAACTTTACCGCCAAGCCCAAAAATGCCGATGAACATGTATATATAATCCAACAAGGCTTGCCATATCCACATACCGGCACATGCGACGTGTACCTCATGAGATATCCATGGAATATTTGCATTTCATAGCACCAAATAAGAAGTCCCAAGTATCTAACCAATACCAATTCCATAATGCCAATTTAAGTGTACTAAGCCTTGCTTATCAAGTCCTTGCAAATTATAGCCAAATTCCCACAACTCATATTCCAATGTCAATAAATCATCATTCGGTCATATAATCATATTCGATAAATCAAAATCCTTCCAAGTTATCAATGGTAGTTTAGAACATACTTTCCAAGCAATATCATCAATTTTTCCTTAACGAAAACGACACATACAATACCCAAAATCAGTGGAAAAAGGCATTGACCATGACCAAACATCACAACGCGGCGAAGGAATGAAAAACCATTTTTCGCTAGGGCACAACTCTCGCGTTTTTCAAAAACGCGAGCCTCCCACCAAAACCGCGACCCCCTATTGCGAAAAATCAGAAAATGCGGAATCTGAGGAAGTGCGAGGAAATGAAGTTCTAGCCTATTCCTTGCCTGGAAATTGATCTCAAGGTGTTTCCCAAGCTTTCTTGAGCCTCCCCAAACATCTTCAAAGCCTAGAAACCAAAGATTCAAGCAAGAAATCCATAAACCCTAGGTCTACTTCAACCATAAAAAATTAAGGGGAAAACTTATGGGTCTTCAAGAACTTACCTCTCCCAACAACAAGGATTGATTTTCCAAGCTCAAATCACTCCAAAAGACTTTCAAGTTCAAACCCTAGGCAACACTGAAAAATCCTCAAACTCTATCCCACAACCAAACCCAAGTACAAATGACTCAAGAATCATGTGTAGGGCACCTAGGAGATGAATAATCTTACCACAATCGATCTCCAACCTCAAGCCTCCAAGGAATCCTCCAAACCCACCAAGAAGAAGATGAAGAAGGGAGAAAGGGAGCAAACTTGTCTGGAATCTGGAAATGGGGCAAAGGGAATGAAAATGGGGTTAAAATGACTCAAAACCGAAGTGGGTCCGGGCTGGGCCCCGTTGGAGGGCCCACAATTTTGGCTCGCGGTTTTCGAAAACCGCGAGCCCTGGGACCTCTGAAACTGCAAGGTCTGAATTCCGTAGAAGGAAATTTTCGGCGCATCACATTTCTACTCAACACATGGTTAGTCCCTTGGTTTTCATACTTTTCACCCCTCCTCTCTAATTGCCTTCACTTTTCCACTTCCGCCTGCGGTGAAAGCCTTCTAATACTTTGGATTATACATTTCAAATACTTTTCTACATCCTTTCCTCCAGATAAAGCCTTAGAGTATATTAGAACATAAAGGAAACAATGATGAATACTTTTCTCTGATCATCTACAAGGCTACAACTTGGATTGGAGTTGCTCCACAACCTTGTTATCCACCTGGGCTGGAAGGCCTTGGCAAAGACATGGGAAAACAAACACATCGCCCTTCTCCGATCTCAAGTGTTTTTTTAGATGAGACCTTTGTCGGGGTTTGATGTCAAAAAGCCTACTTCAAGAGAGCCTTCAAGGGGTATCAAGATTTCGGTAGCTTGTGAGCTAATGTACCTGAGCTTGTGGGATAGGATACACAAAAATCTTGCAAGGGGCTTGGTCAGTATCCAAAGGCAATTGCAGCAGAGATGTAGAGTTATTATGCTTAATGACAGTCTACGGTTCACCATGTCAAGATGAACAAAAAGAACGGTGAATTACTAGGATAAGGAGATTGAGAACTTGTAACAATGTTTGATCAATGCTGCTGATAAATTACTTATTTATATGGGATGCTTAAATACTGCGAAGTACCAGTTGAGTATGTTTGGTTTCATTGATTGCGGTTACAATTGAAAAGAAAACTAGGAATATTTTTTGAAATGGTCTCCCCGTGCAAGAGAATTGCCATCTTTTCCAGATGAATGCAGGCACAGAAGTTGCATTCTGACTCGGTCAGGACACTGTGAAATGGTCAATGATGATTCAATGTAAGATGAATCGGACACGTTGGCAAGTTTGTACTCACTTCTGCTTGGACTGTTCTGTATCTTCTGATGACATCCCAGTCATTGTGGTAGAAGAATATACACGGAGATCATTTTTGTCCATGTTCTTGAAAGATTCTGCCAAAAGACATGATTGCTGACCATTTCTTTTGGTAATTGAAAAACTGAGATAGGCCACAAGTTCTAACATCCTCGCGATATAAGTTTGTTTCCAATTCTATTTATGTTTAGAGAAAAAGTATGAGAATAATAACTGCAAATATAAAAATCCGCAGGAGGCAATGTAAGCAGACACTAGTCTAAATTTAAATTACGGGGAAACATCTTTCTTTAGATGCATTTGGTGACAAATGGAATGTAATCCTTAATGTGTAAGATATGGATCGCATCAGAACGGCCTTTTGATGGACTCATTCAAAACTGAGAGAATCAATCCAACTGCAAGAAACACCTGATATTTAGCCATACATATATTAAAAAAAGAAAAAGGGGGTCTTGCATATTATCCTAATCTTTGTTGATGAGGTTTGACCATTTCTTGGCAAAAATGTAACAAGGCAGTCACATCCAACAACTTATAAAACTAAGCCTCCTTTGGGTCTGCAAATTTTGGTGTTGCCTGGAATATTTCTGCAAAACTATATCCCTGCTGGTGCAGGGACGGCTTCTCCATGTACTGTTTGAGAGGAAAAGACGCGTAGGATAATAGAATAATTGATTCCACCCTCCATAAATACTCAACTTGGGAACCACAAAATGTACCTCACCACTCAATTTATCATCACATTACTATCTTTTGAGAATTCCTCTGTTGTTGTATTTAAGTTGGTGCATTTTTCTACATTTAGATTGAGACAAAACATGGAAAAACAAACTATCTTGTTGAGCTTGGTGGTCCTGTCTTGTGCCTCTGTTGCACTTGCTTTCGAGCCAAGTCCGTTGCAAGACTTCTGCGTTGCGGATCCCACCAACTCAGGTAACAAATTCATCAGCATCATCTAATGGTAAAAGTTATAATTAGAGAGTTAATGTTCATGAATTCAATGGTTGCAACTTGCAAATATTACAGTGAAGTTGAATGGACAAGCCTGCAAGAGCCCTGCATCAGTTGGAGCCGATGACTTCTCCTTCAGCGGGTTGCACTTGCCTGCCAACACATCAAACCCCAACGGCTCCACGGTCACCCCTGTCAGCGTTACCCAAGTTCCGGGATTGAACACTCTTGGAATCTCCATGGTTCGTATAGACTATGCACCATGGGGGGTCAACCCACCCCATACTCACCCAAGAGCCACCGAAATCCTGACAGTCATTGAGGGCAGTCTCGAGGTTGGGTTCGTGACATCGAATCCTGATAACAGGCTTATCAAAAAGACCCTTGTGAAAGGGGACGTGTTTGTGTTCCCGGTGGGGCTCATTCACTTCCAGCGCAATGTTGGAACTGAAAATGCTGTGGCCATTGCTGGATTGAGCAGCCAGAATCCCGGAGTGATCACCATTGCCAACGCTGTTCTCGGGTCCATGCCTAAGATTAGCAGTGATGTCCTAGCTAAGGCATTCCAGGTGGAAAAGAGTGTTGTGTATCAACTCCAGCAGAAATTTTAGAAATGCAGCACCGCAGCAGTATAAACCGTCCAACTTCTCTTCTTTCTTTCTTGTGTTAATTACTTGTGTGTGTTTTGTCAGTGGGTTGGTTGATGATATTATTCCAATTCTTGATATTTACTGTATGCTCATTTTTTAAATGTCAAACGTGTGATGGTAATGAATTCATTTTGTGTGCACTGTCAATGTCTTTTTTTCTCCTTAATATTTTGTGTGTAGAATGTTGAAAAAGTTGAACCCAAAAAATTGTAAAAATGCAACAAAATATTAGTTATATATAGTATGTGTTAAAAGTATATTTTTTTAACAAAATGTCAAACAAAAATTGTAGAAATATACATCCAAACATCAGATCTACTTAAGATCACAACTAAACCGCCCTTAATGTCGAGCCCAATACAATATTCTCTTACGCTTTGTTTGAATGGAAAGAATTTTATGAAAGAATTTGAAATAAATAAGTAAATAACCACAGATCATTTTATTGCTTGAACGAGGGGGAGAATTTAAGAATACTTTAGAAATTCAATCCATCAGTGTTTCAAATTAATAATATTGGAATCGCCCTTCTTCAACAATTGGGCATTTGGTCTAGTGGCATGATTCTCGCTTAGGGTGCGAGAGGTCCCGAGTTCAATTCTCGGAATGCCCCTTTCATTTTTCACGTCGTTTCAAAATTTTGTCCCATTGCCTTTTTTGTCTGAGTGAGTAAAAAAAAATCGCTTTTATTGCTCCGTGGAAAAATATCCAGGCCTTTGTGGAAATCGATGATGTTCTTATTCGTTTGACTTGACTGAGAAATGCGGAAAGGAGGAAACAGCCGCCCAATTGGTATGCTTGTATTGTAAAATTCGATTCTTTCTTGCATCCGCGATCAGGGATGGACGATTATTCGCGTTTTCCTCGCACAATTAATTCAAACGCGGCATCGATTGCCGATCCGCGGCTACCCTATTCCGGGGATTTTAGTTTCGGCGAGAGCACGGATCGCCGGTTCGCCTTCTCTCGCCAAGCTTCGTTGCAAAAGAATGCCGCCGGCGAGCCTCACACTTCGCAACCTTCGCTTTTGCGCAGTGGTTCTAACATAGATATGCCGCCGGGCAGTTATTTCTTGGATTCTAGGTTGTCGTATTCGAATGAAATTGATCAGAAGCTCTCTGCTTTTCCCTACGTTTCAATGGTTTTGGCGGGAATTAGGTCTGGAAACAAGCCAATGAGGCGGTTGTTCGTGTTGATTTCTCTCAATGTAGCGTATTCGACTGCTGAGTTGATTATCGGGCTCTTCTCGGGACGTGTTGGTATGAAACTCACCTTCATTTGGTTTTTTTCGTTCATTTCATTTGCTGGCTGGAATTTTGCTCTGTTGCCCAAGATCAGATTTTTTTTTTCTTGTTTGGTAACTGAAGTTTTCGACTTTCGATTATCGATTTGCCTCTGAATTGTTTCTGCCATGAAATTGTTGTTTTGTTATGTTACTGTTGAAGAATATATTCTAGACTGAGTTGAAAATCTTTGATATGTTCTTTCGAGGATATGTTCTGTGTTGTTTAATATTCTCTTAACTAAACTCTTGAAGAGTTTATGTTGACTACTCGAATGTAAAGATGAATAGTTCCGAATGAGTAATGGCTTATGATTTCGTATCTGAGTTCTGAAGCACATTGCAAGAGATAGGATGCTTGTTCTCGCCCTGCAGAAATTTGTATAGAATGAAATAATGATGCAACTTTATGGAATTTAATTAGCTCAATATCCTTCTGGCAATTTCCTGGTAACCTGGTTATATGTTATTTGTGTTCTCTGTTTTCTTTCAGGCTTGATTTCTGATGCATTTCATTTGACATTTGGTTGTGGGCTCTTGTCATTTTCGTTATTTGCGATGGCGGCTTCTCGTCAAAAGCCTGATAGCACATACACTTATGGGTACAGTTTGTAATTTCCATGGTTTACAGATGTATTGGTCCTTTCAATGAACCAAAAGTACTGAGATTATAGAGAAGTTAATTGGTATTGCTCTGAAAGGTCTTATCTAAAAATTTTGGCTGAGATCTGTACACTGAATGTATTTTACTAAATTCAACATTTCTAATATCATTTTGGCGAAGATAAGGATAAATGCATGATCAATAATTACATTCTTTGTCTTTGCAACAGGTACCAAAGGCTAGAAGTTCTGTCTGCTTTTACTAATGCTGTAAGTAACTTATTTCTTTACTGGTTTTGTGTTGTTGAATTTTTGAGGTTTTTCTCTAGAGAAATTTTGAGGTCTCTATATCTTCAATCATTTACAAAATTTTGACTCTCTGATTTTTACACAAAGCTTATAGTCACACAGTTATTTCAATGGTTTTTGTGTAGACAGCTATTTCTTTTGTTTATGTCCTTCTCTTTGGCTGTGGAAGCCCTTCATGCATTCATACAGGATGAATCTGAACACAAGTAAGAAGTTTGAATTTCATCATATTTATGAACTTTCAGATTTTAATTTTTTTTCTAGGCTTCAATATTAAGAGGTCAAAATTATGTTTCAACTGTATCTTAGTTCTTATGGTATTGGGCTGTCAGGCTTTCTATGTTTGGGTAGTAGTCATGGTATTAAGCATTTAAGTTGCCTCTTGCTGGATTTTTCTGTCAGCAGAGACTGGTTGTACTTGGCATGGTTGTCAGTGGCGCATGGCACGGTGTTGCTCAAAGGCCGTGCAATGCCATGGCGCGCGGTGCACAGCGTTCTGCGCGCAACAAGAAAGATTTTTTAAAAGATAAAAATATACTTGAAAACTTATAAAATAACACATTCAATTCAAATTGGGACGCTACGATCCAAAGTAAAGTTCAAAACACATCCAAAATTAAGTTTAGAATGCATTCAACATCCAAAATAAAGCACACAAAATCCATAAAAGTTCACTGTTCACTCACTGCTGCTGCCAAAAATGATAACTAATAAAGCAACTTTGAAATCAAGAATTAACAAGATATTATCATTTACTAATAATAATACTTATTAACTTAAAAAAAAAATTATAAGAATCCAGACAAAAAAATTGAAAGCTAAACAAACATAATAGAAAATGGAAACCTTGCACAGCAGCAACAGAAGAACAGGGTCAGCGGTGGTCAGCGATGGTCGGAGACGGGGCAGCGAGGCCGGTGGTGGGTGGGTTGGACTGGAGCAGTGGAGTGAGCAGCTGCGTGAGGAGTGTGGAGGAATATCTAGGGTTTCTGGGGTGCAATTAAAATTGAAAATATGATAAAATGAAGGGAAGCACGGTTTTACTAAAGTTGCTGAAATAAAATTTTAACAAAACCAAAAAAATAGAGAGAAAAAGCCTCCTTTCTTGTTGAGCGCTTGGCAAGACCTGCGCAATGCAACAGGTAATGGTGCCATGGCGCAACTATACTACTTGGGCATTCAATCCTTGGAATAATCTCTTAACATTGAGAACGTTATAAGTGCTTTCTATTGCTCTACCTAGTACAATTTTTTGTAAGTGCTAAATAATGGACCCATTATGGTAATTGAAACCACATCTTCACTCAAAAATTAAAGTAGAAAATTGAAGGAACACATAGAACTGAGGGGGCAAGGAGGGGGGGGGGAGCATTTAGCACTTTTATCTGTTTTCTAAGTTGAATGTTGGAGTGAAAATCACGCTGCATTTATTCTTTTAGGCATTACTTGATCGTCTCAGCTGTCACAAATTTGCTGGTAAATCTTATTGGTGTTTGGTTCTTCAGAAATTATGCTCGAGTTAGTCTTGGTAAGCATCTTACACTTGTCTGACTTATTTTGTTTTTGATATATTCCCTGATAATCTTCTGTAATATTCCCTTGCATTTCTATATTTTGAGATGTGTTGTGTGTCCATGGTTTCTGGCATACATAGGAGTGAGCCTCAACCAAGTTACTTGACTTGAAACTTGTCGAGTGGCTCGGTAAAAAAACTCGACTTAATCGAGCTCGAGTCGAGTTTTGAGTTATATGTTATAAAAATTGAGTTCAGTTTCTTGCTTAGAAATTCAAGTTCGAAACCTCTTCGAGTTGAGTTTCGAGTTATTTGGCTAAATTATCATTAAAAATTTTAAAATATATGTTTTGAGCTTGAGTAAGAGCTTGGGACAAGTTCAACAAGCTCATGTCTTGAGCTCTCGAGTATCCCAACCCTCAACTCGAGTTTGACTTGAACTCACCCCTAGGCATACATTTGCTTTACTGCATCTCTTATTTGATGGGTGAAAGTTGAAACTTAAGAGTAAAGGCTTTGTTATAGAAATCATTCTTAAACCTCTCAGCATAATCTTGTTTTGACATTGCCACAACTTGAGCAGTTGGGCTAAATAAGCATGGCACCATTTTAAGCTTTCAATGCTCAAGCCTCAATATAAAAACCCTCTTTAACAAGAACAACATTCTATATCATTGTTGTCATTTCACAAAGCAAAACCTACTATACTTACATAAAGGAAAAGGTTGCTATGTTACTTGTTTAGTATGTTTTTTTAATTGAATATATTAATATATACATCCTTTTGGAGAAGGGTTCTACTTGAAGTGATTGAGGCCATGTCCTTGTTGGTGCTTGTTTGTTATTGAGGTCTATCATCATATAAATTGTTCTTCCATGCTAGCCTACCTGGATATTTATCTTTTTCAATTTTCATGAGCCATAATATATTTAGTAGAATAGGCTCAGAATGCGTAGATGTGTCCATAGTCTCCTACCTCAGATTATTTTATCTAGATACTTAACGGAGCGAATCCTGTGCTAGACTTTCGTACCAGATACAAAAGTCTAGCACGGGCTAGCTTGAATCTCAGTCGTGCATTTGTGGCACCAATACTAAGATTTTGTTGTTGTGTAAACATCAAAGATTATTATTACATTAGTGCTGTATAACAACATTTGTTATCTACACATAGGGCTTTTGATGTTTACACAAAAATAACCTTGGTGTAAATAGCGAAGATCGTTGTTGCAACAGCACAAGTGCAGCAAAGGTTTTTTGTTGTTGCAAGAAATGGTGCAAAAAGTGCAACAAAACAAAACCCTGTTAGCATGGTGGTAGCCTTTTCCTATGCTATCACTGCCCTGGATACCTAGGCCATGTTTGGTTCTTAGAATTTATAAAGGTATGGAAAATATGAAAAAAATGACGAAATTTTAAAATTTTTAAACATGTTTGGTTGTAAAGAAAATAAAGAGGAAAATACATTAAAACACTATAAACATTTTTTATTGTAATATGCTTGGTGAGAATGATTTTGATGTGAAAAAATATATATTTAAAATACATAAGATATAAGAATATACTTTTAAGTTTTATTTTTAAGTATTTTTCTTAAAACATTGCAATGATAAAAAGAATAAATGGAAACATATGTAAGTTGAATATTTTAGTTTAACAAATGGCCTTTTTTTAGGAGTACTAACTCTTATTGTAAAATTACCTTTTTTTTTTTTGTATTTCTTTCCGTTAAAAATTAGTTTACTCCAAAACATATGTGATTATTTTTATAAGATTATAATGGAGGAGATAGATGAGGAGGGTAGATGAAGGAGCATTTCCATCATTTCCTCACCATTTGGTGAGCAAATGAGTTTTTGTTACTAAACTTATATTTTTCCACCTATTTTCCATCTCCTTTTCATTAACTTAACAATTTGCCTTCAACCAAACACAAATATATTTTCCATAGCGTTTTCTTTTCTTTTCCTCCATAAAATCTTCATCTTATTTTCGGTGTTTGTTTTTTCTTTGCAGTTTACAGAAAAGCTGAAGATATGAACTATCATTCTGTATGCTTACATGTTCTGGCTGATTCCATTCGTAGGTATGAGAAACACTCCAGAGTCCAGATTGCTTTTATCTATTCATAGCTTTCGGTTGTTGTTGTGTTACTGATTTTTAAGCCTTGTTACATCAATTGCTTCTCAGTGCAGGGTTAATTCTCGCGTCCTGGTTGCTTAGCCTCGGGTAAATTGATGATCTGTAGAAGATATGGTTTAAATAAGTTGTTTCTCTAACCTTCAATCACTGCTGTACAGAATATTGATTTTATCGTTCTGTCCTGTTATTGTAGAGTTAACAATGCTGAAGTCTTGTGCTTGGGACTAGTTGCTGTCACAGTTTTTATGCTTGTCATGCCACTTTTTAAAGCCACAGGTGGCGTTTTACTACAGATGGCACCACCTAGCATTCCCCCCTCAGCCTTAAGCAAATGCTGGAGACAAGTAAGATCTTATGCAGGGGATCCAAGTCGAATGATAATGTTTATGTCGGTAAACAGTAAACGATCGTGATATCAAGCAGTTGCTTAATACTAAACTTGTTATGTCGTCAGGTTAGCTCCCATGAAGATGTCTTAGAGGTCTCTGAGGCTAGATTTTGGGAGTTGGTACCCGGTCATGTAGTTGGATCAATATCTCTACAGGTATGAGCATCTGATGAGGTTTTAGTATTCATTGATAATCAATAATCAACCTTTTCATATGGGATGATCACAACTCACCGGTTCAATCCGGCATATATTCAGGTGAAGCAGCGAATGGATGATCACCCAATACTCCAATATGTTCATGGCTTGTACCATGATGTTGGGGTGCAGGATTTGACTGTACAGACTGAGACTAATGAGGCCTGACACACACATCCCTCCCCTTTAAATTTTGTTGCACACAAGATTTTCTGTTGAGCAATGCTCTACTTTTGTTGTAGTGAGAATCCATAGGATGGGTCACATTGAGAATTTTGAAAGAACCTGGCATGTATTGCCTAGCTGATTATTCGGGCGGGTGCCAAACAAAGAAATAGAGAAGTATAATATCAATCTGCTGTAGTCAAGGCATGTACACATTCATATAGATGCAAAATAAACATGCTCTCTAAATGCGACGCAACAAATAAATCCGTTCAAAAATAGCAAAAACATCGACAGTTTTTTGTTCTGTGGGCTTTACAATTTGCTAGAGTTCTTTCGTTGTGGAGTAACTGGAGTTAACATCTCTCCACTAGCTGAGCTCGGGCGATGTGACCTAAGATTCAGCTTGGCACAAGGTGATCCAAACTAGTTCGCTGGCAGTGGCTTAATGAGGATATCTAGTAGGTTTTTCTTCCAGGAAACATGCTCTGGTTTGGCAAAACCTGTTTCAAAATGATGTCTGATCAATATCCCCATATGTCTAGTATTCTCATGTGTTCGGCTGGATTTTCAATAATGTGGAGAGATCTTGTTACAGCAACCTGCAGGCTCTTGAGCAAATAAGATAGCAATAAGAATTCAGATGCAGCACCAGACCTACTTTGACATTCTACTTCTGTTAGTCAACATAGAGTTGAGCAAGAGGTCCTTAATAGTAGTAGATGATTTTCACACCACAGTGTAATATTTTATCCACCATTGTAGATGCTTGGTAACTACTGAAAACGACTGTATAATCAACTCCAAATAATAAATGAAAGCCTTTGGTGTAGTTTTATACCTATTGGAAAATATTGAAATGAAAACATATGGAAATGTGGGAGTATTTGGACAGGCAACTGAGGAATAGAAATAAGGAAAAATAGATGACAAAAAAAACTGAGAATTCTTAAAAAATTCCTCCTAACACCAATACTTCTACTTCACTCCTACTATACCCTTATACTTCCATTTAAATCCCTCCCCCATAATTTATCATTTCTTTTAATTCAAATTTTAGGGAAAGACCAAATTGTCCCTGAAAAAAATACTGTAAAAATTATAAGTGGGGATAGAAGTGTAAATTGAGTCTGAACC
>MAYD01768091.1:0-13536 GCA_001909325.1 Ruellia speciosa
ATGTTTGTATAAAGACAAACTTTTCCCATGTCATCTTCTGAAAAGGCATACAGGGGGCATTAATTTGCATCGTACCCATTTACAGACTTTAATTTAATGCCTTGTACTATTCCTGCATGAGATTTAGCTTTTCTAAAATTGATAAAAGAAACGAGAATCACATTTTCCCTTCCCTGTCAAGAAACGAGTATTTAGGAACACTCGATATTAATTGGAACACTCGATTTTCCTTTATCAATTGAAATACTCGATTTTCCTTGTTCAACACTCGATCATGGCTCAATGATCCCAGTACTCGATAATGGCTTGTTAAAGCAAACACTCGATTTGGCCCACTATTTGGGATACTCGATTTGGCCTCTTTTGAATTCAAACACTCGATGCTGCTGAATACAGTCACTGTTCCATGTCACTAATTAATTTCTAATCACTGTTCATCTATTTAATTGCATGGCTTAAGGTCCCTAATTAAAATTAAATTTTAAGCATGATTATTGATTTAAAAATTAATTAAGGGAAATCTCTCTAATTATCCATAGGCAATTGTGATTGTCTAAATCTTAATTACTATGGGATTTGGATAATTAATTAGGCCTTGTGTGTAGGCTTGTTTGATTCAGTTTAAGGATCTCGAGTGGATCTTGTCTGCTGTTTGGTTTGATTTACTACAAGGCTTTATCAAGACTGTTGATAAAGGTAAGGATTCTTACACTCAGGCAACCATAAGTCCCACTTAAAACGGAAATACCGAATATTATTCGGTCTGGTAAATTTAAATAAATAAATGCCTCCATTTATTTACTTATTTATTTATGCATTTATTTACTTCCTTATCGTTGTGGATGAATGAATGGAATGTGAAATATTCATTGTTGATTGATGTGCTTAATTGCATTATGTGACTAAGTGAATTTGTTATGTTCACCATGATTGACTTGTGCATATTGCATACATGCATTCTTGTGCCCATACGTGAGTATGTTGAGGACGTACTCTCATTCATACTGTATGGGAATGTGTTCTCATGAATCCCTAGAGTTTCACTTCGCTATGGAGCACAATATGTGGGGGTTGTCCGTATTGTACACGTTGATGGTGTCCTGAGTGTGTCGTAGTTTGAAGAGTGGCTTAGGTTATTCTGTGAGTTTGTGTGATGTGCGAACCCTGTAAAGATACGGTGTGAGTACCGTATAAAGACACGTAAGCACAACACTCTTGTGAGCTCGTGAGCGCTGAAAGGATACGCCAGGGGGTTCAGAGTTGTCATGTGTATGTTGATGACTTGACGGATTATGTGGATTGTGTGACTATGTTATTTGCATTGATTTAAAGAGCATATTTCTAAAAGCTGCATACATGACATATTATTCTGTTGCATGTTTTATAAAGTAAACCCTTGGGAGTATTTTGGAGATATTCCCATAGGATTCATACGATTTCCAGATTGCATTATTTAAATTGGATGTAAGGATACTTACTTAGTCTTTATGACTAATGGTACTGCTTATGAAATGCAGGTATTAAAGGGCTTGGAGGATCTACCTCTAGCTCTAGACGGACTTGGGAATATTTGGGATTCCCAGGTATTTATGTGAGTTGAGGGATCACTTATTAGATTTTCTTTACTTACTTATTTGATTTATATTCCGTTGCTATTGTGTGATTTACTTGAATATTTAATATTCGCTTATTCGAGAATTAATAATCTTGTATAAAATCGGCTTGTCTTTAGTGGCTGATGTCTTGGTGTGAGACCATTCGTTTGTAATAGATTAGTCGACTTGTATCAAATAGCCGAGACCCGGTGTGGGGCAGTTTCTTTTCTTTTCAAACTTTGAACCTAGAATATAATAATATATTCTGTGTCTATGTGTTTTATTATTCTGAGTAGCTAGAGAGCTGCGATCAGAGGGGACCAGATTCCTGAAAATCCAGCGAACTCTAATAGGATTTGTAGATGAATAATTAACCTGAGCACCGAGCTTATAGGGGGTTAGGCGTAGAACCCTTTATAAGTTAGGTATGGCGGTAACATTTCCGTACGTGGAAATCGGGGTGTTACATTATGAGATGACTCGGGTATTTTGGAACATTAGATGCCCGGATGATAGGAAGGTACTTGTGGCCTCCTAGTAACTAGTTAGAGGACGCAATATTAGCGGAGACGTAGTGAGGCGACACTTTGAGCACAGCCAAATTTCGGTTGGGTTTGATTCAGTGTGAATAAGGCAAATTTTCATATTCTTGTACTGACAGAGACATGAATGTGACTACATACCATGAGAGGTCACTGAATTGTTGAGATTCAAAGTAGAGGTTGCCCCAGTGGGATTCAATTAGGTTATCAAGTTTATAATGGTTTAAAGCTTATTATCGGGTTGGCTATGGGTTCATAGCCCAGACAGAGTTGGCAATTGCTTTTGATCAAGCAGATGATCACTTAGATTGCTAGCTTTGGAAGACAGAGTTAGAGGCTAGTTAGACTAATGATAAGAATAGTGGTGGTCGTAAGAGGTTTTGTAACGCCCCGATTTTCGTAATCAGAACAGTTTACCGCCACACCTAACTTACCCTGAGATCTATCCCTAATCCCAATGTAAGCTCAGTACTCAGGCTAATCCAAATCATCTCATCCTATCAGAGTCACGGGATTTCAGGAAGCAATGTCCCCTCTGATCACCGCCATCATACTTGGAATAAATCACATAATGCGGAATTCATAAGAATAATAGTTATTACAACCCAAAAGTCAATGTCTTGTCCCACACCGGGACTCAGCCATTTAATACAAGCCGATTACAAAATGAATTACATGTGGTCCTAAGAGAAACAAAAGTTAAAATCCTACAACCAAAAACAAGGTTAGCACAGGCAATAATAACATAAGGTTCTCTCAGCCTCTCCAAAAGAAACCCATCGAGTAGTAACTCAATCCCCTATCACTGAGTCAGAGGTGATCCTCCAGACCGTCAAATCCACCTATGATGCATGAAATAGCATCGTGAGTTGCAAGACTAAGTATGAAGCAATCACCAACAAGGTAAGCATAAATAACTGATTATGCAATCCAAGTTGGCAACACCTCCATACGTGAAGACCAACTGGTTGATCAAATAATTGATGCAACAAGCATGAGTGAAAATATGCTATGCAGATGCACGAGTGAAGACCGAGTAAGCAATAGCAGCTTAAAATCATGTGTTAAACTCATGCAATAAGCAACACCCTGAACCCCTTGTCGTATCCTTTCAACGCACACGAGCTCAAAAGGTGCCATGCGTGTCGTGCACGGAACTGCCAGCCATGACTACGTGCATGGTTAACTACTAAGCCCTTAACTCAACCTGTGGTACATCTCAGGACTCTATCATCCACGTGCTTAGCACCTCACCATGGTGGCACAGCATCCGGTAGACCCCACTTAGCGTACTCCACAAGTCTGGGAACTTAGCAGTCGAAAGAGTGGCCTGGATAGTTAGGAACCCCACTTGGTTACCTGATTTCTCCTTAAAATCCAATCAAGATGAACCAACAGTCCTGCACGGATGGAATCACCCAATCAACGCAACAGTCCAGAGGCAATCTCAATTAATCCTTGAGAGGAACTATGGTGCGTAATCCGATCGTATCAACTGACACGTGAATCCGCTAGTCCACATCTCAAATAGAAAAAGGGCGAGATAAAAGCATGTAGTACACTCCCTACATGACTGACACATTTTCTTCATCTATCCTCAAATTACTGGTAAACCTCATTGCAAGGGAGCGACCCCAATGAGTAAGACAGAAAAACTTGGGAATTGAATTCCCTAGTAGTTTAAGCTAGTGAGGATACGCCCCAGAAGCTGACGAAAGGAGCTTCCACTCTTTGTTCTGGTTTACGTAATTACATCTTTTAATGCGATGCATTAAGTAATTCGTTAGCCATATCGTTCTTCTGATTATTTGCCATGCTCAATCCGATGCGAGGATATTATAAATCTCTCGACCGAAATTAGTAGGCTTAGTGTTTTACAGATAACACCGGTTCATACTTGGGTTGATTATGCATATGACACTCATAACACACAATCAACAAAGGAAACACTCAGATCAACAATCCCATCGGCACAGCAGGGATTAACAACAGTAAATAAATTAAATCCAATTTAAAGAATACTTTAAAGAGGGAATAAATAAATATTGCAATTGATTTAAATAAAATTAGAATGCAATATTTTAAATTTACCCGACCGAATAATACTTTGTACTCTAGGATTTAATTCGGGTCTTATGGGTACCCAGGTGATGTTCATACATTTATCAACAGTTTTGACAAAGAAACAGCAAAAAGAAGCCAAGCTCCTAACTGCTGCTACTGAACGGGGTCACCTACAAGGCGGAAAAATTCTAATTAATTATCCTTCCAATTAGTTTTTAAAGACTTAGACAATTTTAACAATTGCCCATGGATAATTAAAGTGAAGAAAATCTTAATCAAGTCCAAAAACCCCAATTAAGTCCAAATCCTCAATTGTCCAAAATTCCAATTCGGCCTCAAATTGAAGAATCCTTACAACAACAAGTCCTTAATAAATTTTCCAACAATTCCAAGACATTAATTTTATGTCTTTTAATTCTTTAACCCAACTGACCAACAATCCAACATCCAAGTTTTCCAAACTCAAAATCCATTTCCAACAACATCACATTTTAATTTTTTATGTCAAAACCCAAAACTATCCAAAAATCCCCATTCTCCCAAAAATCTGAATTTCAAGATTAAAGGGACTGTGAACAATAACTTTCATCCAAAATTTCCAAACGAAAATTCTAAACCGATCAAAGTGTTGGTCTTGAAGAGAGGATTCAGGATTTACCAATGGTTTACAGAAATTCCTCTTAAAACTGAAGAAATTTGGACATGCAAGTTTTGGCTGAAGAAGAAGAAAAAATTCTGGGAGTATTCTGTTCTTGAGCTGAAGAAGAAAACGAAGTGAAGTGAAGAAATCCACTAAGTCTAGTATTTATACTACACAGCCGAGTGGAGTAAAAATTAGACATTGGAAGAAATTGGTTTTTAATCTCAAAACCAACCTCCTGAAAATCAATTCCCCCGAAAACCCTGATTCTGTCGAGGTTTCCAAAATGTAGAACTGGTGAGTCGAGACTTTTAATACTGTGTCGAGTTTCTGTCGTATTGTCGAGTGTGTCGTGTTTTTTAATTCCTGCGTGTCGTGTTTTTTAATTCTGGAAGTGGTGATGTTAATATCAGCCAACCCTGTGTCGAGTTTTCTTGATTTCAGGTGTGTCGTGTTTTTTTATTGTTGCATCGAGTTTTTTAATTTTCTGTCTCTGTGGTGTCATGTTTTTTTTATCTATCAAAAACACGACACAAACAAAAAAACTCGAAACCAACCAACCAACCTGCCTCACGAGATCTGCTGGGCCCCACACGTCTGTCTCGCATTAATCTGACTGTCGGGTTTTTTAGTTTTAGGGTGTGTCGTATTTCTTATTATTAGTGCGTCATGTTTTTTAGTTTTTCAACCTTAGTGTGTCGTGTTTTTGAAAACAAAAAACACGACACACATAATTAAAAAACTCGACATACTTTCAAAACAAAATAACCAACACACCCCCTGCCTTAGTGAGATTTCATCCCACTGTCAAGTATCGAGTTCTTCCTTGTCGAGTTTCCCCACACCTCAAAATCTCGACATTAACCTCGACACCTCGACTTAACCCTGTTCGACCATGAAATCACCTCGCTAACGTCGACAGTCTCCTCCAGACTTCGACACTGGCCTTCAAACTTTGACAGATTTCGACACTGGTCTTCAAACTTCGACAGTGAGCTTCTCCTCCACTGTTCATCACTTTTTGAGTTTCGTGTCGAACCATACCTTATATAATTAGCTTCCCCTAATTATTTTCTTGGTCTGAATACTCACGCAATGAATTTTCTCATTTCTTTTCTGATTTCTCATCCGGGAATTATTCCTTGACTTATGAAATCTTCCATTTCCATGAATCATTTCCTTGGAATTTTCCCACACTGTCAACATGATTCTGATCACAACTCTGACGGTGCCCAAACTCTTGTTTGGCCTAATTCCTTTTTATTTTCCACACTTCAACAATTAATTTCTTCCAAATCAATTCGAGAAAAATTTACACTGATTTTTCGAGATCCTTAATTAATCTGGTTTAATCCAAATTAATTATTGTCTGTAATACTGGGTATTACAAGTTTGCCTAGTGGGCCTGCAAATGTTGCAATGGGTAGAGGCGGTAGATAGGTGGGCAGTAAAGGATGTGGTTATGAGGGGTTGCCTCATACACCTCGCAGGGTGATCACTACGGACTGCAATGCTGAAACTACAGTGAGTACAAGCACCACCTGGATGATTGCCCTCACCCAAGGCGTGCACTATAAGGAGATCAATGATGAGCTATTATAATTGCTGACTGAGGGCAGCAGGGTCAGGTGGGCTTGGGAGGATGCTTGAATGTGAGAGATAGAGCTGAGAAAGATCATCATAATGATGTCTTGGCTGGTACATATTCTGGATTTTTATATTTTTTCTACTATTATTTTACCTGTTAGGCTTATTATACGAATGCCTTAGGTATGTTCGTCGTTACTTCACACCCGGCTTTTGCCTTATTTGATTCTTGAGTGTTGTGCTCCTTTATTGCCTTGAACTTTGTACATACTCAATGGCTTGGAGCCCATCAATGGAGTGATCCATGATTTGCCCAATTATGACCCTTGTGTCCTCCTTGGGAATCGAGCCCGAAATATAAAAGAGTTACAAGTAAATAAACCTTTATTTAAGTCAAGTTTAATTAGAAGTTGAGGGTAGTACACTTACAGAGATTGGGGGAAGATCAACATCCTCCATTGGCTATTTTTCTGTTGAAGGCCTAGCTTCTTCCATGAGCCATTCCCTTCAAAGCTATTTGTCAAGAAAGAAATTAGACAAATATGAACTATAGATTTGCAAATCAAAAGGGAAATAACTCAACAAGAAAGGGACCTCATCTTAAGTCTCTTTCTCTTGCTCCGATGGTTCTTTCACTAGGCTAGCGCCTATCGGTTCTTCAGTTTGGACCTGGAGAAGGAAATTCTTGGTGTTAAGGATTATTTTTTAGCTGAAGATATAAAGTGAGGGAGATGAATTACCAAAACTGGGCTCATTCCTTTTACATTTGCCTCAAAATGTTCCTTAGCTTTAATATCCCTGAGAAAACAAGCCGCCTAACCCTGCCTGTCAAATCTCTTGAAATCAAAACTTAAAAATGGTCATCATTCATTCAAATCCAGGCTAAGAACATTATCTCGCCCTCTACATTCTCTGGAGGTATGCTGGAGGATCTAATGAGGGGGAGATCTGAGACGGCCTCCTCCCCCACATGGGTCCCTTTTCTCTCCATCGTGGGCTCCTTGCGAATGCCCACTAGCAAGGATGTGATTTCCACAGGGATCGGTTCCTTTAGTTTAGCAGAAGAAGGAGGTGAGGGTGACATTTCCATCATGAAACAAAAGAGTAAACACTAAGTTTCCTACATCTTAAAAATAAAGAATGATGTTTCGAGAAAAAAACTTGTTTACCTCTACATCAACAGTGGGAGCATGAGAATTAGAGACGAGGCCCGTCGTACATTTTAGGCTAGGAACATCTGCAAAAAAACAAATCTAGGTTAGTCATTCTGATTTTATCTATCGATTAAATCTGGTTTACAAATGATTACCTAGGGGAGAAAAAGGGTCTACTAGCACCTCATCACCTAAAGCAATCACTATTGAAGGTCGAGACCTTTCCTTTTTTGACCCACAGTAGGGTCCCTTCGTTGGCTCTCTTGCCCAACAACTAAAGAAAGGGTTCAGGAGCCAGGTGTGATGCCTCAAACTAATCCCCTTCTCCTACTAGGGCTCACCGAGCCCACCAGTGGTATGGTCATTGGAAGGTCCATCACTGGAAGAGAGGGTGGTCTAGGTAACTGTTATTGTGTCCCCCTTTGTGGGGCACTAGACCCCACAGGCCCGATTGGCCTCGTAAGAGGAGGAGGAAAAATTAGACTTGAATCCCATGAGATCACCTAGTGGATGGGGATAGGTCCGAGGGGTAAGGCGGCTCTCCCTTTTTCTGGTACCCTCACCCCTAGTCTCTCAATATATTCCTCAAAAACATAAGCAAAGGATAACCATAATCTTGCCCACCATTGCTAGTGATTGTTGATTGAACAGGGACTAACCTTAAAAGGGATCATGGTATGATTCACTACATACTTCTCCATTGTCCCTACAAAAGCTTCAATTGAATATGCCTCTACACATCCCCTTTAGTCTATTACAGGGGTTAGGGATGGAGAGGTAATCCCTCTCATAAAACATTGGCAACAGCCCACCTGTCGGGCTAGGAGATGGGGTATATAGGGTTTTGCTTTCGATCAAACCTCGATTATTTTCCACTTTTTTTACTATTAGCAAGTAACAAGGTTTAAGGATCGGATCTCAACACGAACCAAAGGTTGGGTAGGGAAGTGGTATGTCATAAGGATATGAGGTTCTGAAGTTTCCCCGAAAAGGATATTGGATTAGATGGAGAAATGGTTGGTAGACGTTGAAATCAGCATTGGTCCAATTATCCCTCAATATACCTTTGACTAGATTGGGGAGAGCTAGGTAAGACTGTGTGGTAATAAGAAGATAAATGGCTAGAGGATGGGTAGAATTGGTAGATTGAGTCAGGGAAAAACTAGTGGAGTGCTAAGAAAAGAATAAATGGAACCACAACTTCATGAACGACATCAGGCTTGAAGTTGCAGTATTCGATGACCCGTTGGATGAAACACTTAGAACAAATTTGTTAAGGCCATGATAAAGAGTGGCCAGAAATATGGTTCCTAAAGATAAGTAGAGGCCTTGAGCGAGGTGGGAGGCTATATATAAATAAGTGAATGAGATACATTTAATACTGGAACAAATGATGTACCTGTTAATCCAAAAGAAAAGGAAAGCAACGTGCTCATCGTTTGTTACAGGGGATCCTTTTACCCCATGTTGTTTCTGGTAAAGCCTCCCCATGAATTCGACTTCCTATTCATGTCGTGGGCTACTTGAGTGAGTTGGGATGGTACCATTGCGAGATCTCTGCCCACTATAAGAGATTCGCGATAATAGCGATGTCTAGCAGTGTCGGGCCCATTAAACCTCGTGGGAGGGCAAAAGAGTTTCTATTAGCATTCTCGAAGGATGTCATGGCTGAAATGAAGCTATCCCTTATCTAAAAAGGGCATACTAAAATTTGGATGGCTTCATTGTCCTTCAAACATATGGCACATTTGCTTATACCATTGGGCATAAGTTGGAGGTAGTGGCAGCACTGCCAAAATTCCTTCCAGGAGACGTTCCATGTTGAGGTTGTTGGAATATGCCAACAGACTTCCTCCATTCGCAAGGAGGTCTTCAATGGTGGTTCTTATTTCATCGTAGGTTGCATAGAATGGATGCAAGATAGGGTAATGTATTCTGAGATATACAGTGAAGGTACTGGAAGTTCGTTTCCCTCGACAGAAAAAGTGTCCGATGACGACCTTGGGTGAAGTTCCACAGAGGGCCTGGATGAGGATGAGGCCATAGAAGGATGTAAAAGTTTTTGGGTTTTGAAAGAGAATAGACAAGAAAGCAAAGAAAAGTTTTGATCGAAAAAGAAAGTTAGTTGGTGAAGACGAAAAGGGGGAAGTACAAAAACCCTTATTTAGGGTACGGTCACTGCCTAAAAAACTGAACCGCCGCAGAGCAGACGGTTGACAGGTAACAGTGATATAATTGTATAGCATTTAATGCTAAAATCCTATTTCGTGGGTATCTTCATGGTAGGTAATAATTGCCTTAGTGATCTTAGTAGGCTATTCAAAATATAAAATATCTCAAATTCTGCACCATCTGGCATCAAAATTAAAGATGTTTAGGGTGGGGAGGGCATTTGTTAACACTAAAATCCAATTGGATTTTTTATTAATTTTTAATTCAAGATATGATGGTTACTGTTGGCTAATCAGATGGAAAGAATTGATCAGATGAGTTCAATCTAATGGGTCAGATGAGTGTTTTCAAGCTAATTTTGTGGTCAGAAAGCCCATCGGATGCAAAAGGAGACTAACAGATAAGATCAGCAAATGGAGTGCCCGATGGATGTGCCTATTGGAAGGAAAAAACCATTTGAGACTTTTTAGCCTCGTGTCTCTTCATGTGAGTGTCAATTTCTTTTGTTAAAACCATTATAAATAGTCACTTGTGTGTTGATAGACGTGTGCATAATCTCCTCAAGTAGACTTTATTGCTTTATAGTGTATTTGTTTAAATTTTCTTCGCATTGTATTTTTTTCTCTTTTTATGTATTATTGATACAAGGATTTCTTCTCTTTGTATTCACATCAAACCAGTAATTTTATTTATAGTTGCTCACTTTCGAGTGACAAGCTTATACGACACATTAACTTATAAAATAATTTTAAAAAGTTCACACAACATGCTCTAAATGACATAGCCGAAATTAGTATAGCAAATATGTCAAGGCAATTAGATCATAATAATGTCTTTGTTAATTAGTCCAAAAAATATAAATGGTTATCCTGAAATACCTCTTCCTCCTCCAAAAATCTCTTCAAAAATAGTGGTTACTCCATAGCCACCAATTCCCCCACGCTGGCTGGCTGCTGTGCGCTCGTCCCATTCTCCCCCAATCATCCTAAATTACAAACACAAAATAGAATTTCAAAGCAAAGGGGATCCAAATCAAATTTCACATTTCAAAATATTCGATATCAAACATCAATATTTAAATCAATAATTTAAACGTCCCTTGCCATGGCTTAATTCCTCCCTTAAAATTTTTTAAACATCTGTAGCTATAGCTTGCTTATTTCCCAGGCATACCAACATCTCTTCTGCAATTAACAATGCCAACGGGCGCGCAAGCTACAGCCAATCCTGTGCGCCCACGTGGATCCCCAATTAAATCTTTACCATCCATCTCATCCTCCTTTGGATTCCTCGCGGCCGCTGTGATCCTCCTCGTGGCGGTTTCCTTGCCGCCGCCGTCCTCCTCCTTCGCGCACGGCGCGGAGGAGATTAATCAGACGGAGGTAAGGTTCCCTAACGAACGCCGACCAGCCGCTTGCCAATTGGGGCACCTTCCTTAAACCTCCCGTGCGTGGGGAACATAGGCCAGTGGACCGGCGTTGTTTGCTTCAACAACAATGTTTGGGGATTGTAGCTCGAGAATATGAACCTCGGCGGCCGGATCGACGTCGATTCACTTGTGCCGTTGCGGTTCTTTCAAACGCTTAGCCTGATGAACAACAATTTTGAAGGATCGATGCCAGATTGGAAGAAGCTCGGGGGCGATGAAACGCTGTATTTGTTAGACAATAAGTTTACCGGTCAAGTTCCGGCGGACGCTTTCAAAGGTATGACCTTGTTCAAGAAAATTTACATGGCGAACAACGGATTCACCGGTCTGATCCCGTCATCGCTTGAATCGCCGAAATTGATCGAGCTGAGGCTCGAGAACAATCGATTCGATGGGCAAATACCCGAAACTAGCTCCGAAGATCTCAAAGTCTTCCAACGTTTCAAATAATCAATTGCATGGCCTGATTCCTGTGAACCTTCAGAAATTGGATCCAAGCTCTTTCTCAGGTGGGTTGATATGATGAAAAGTAGGTAAGCAATCCTCATCATTCTCTAAATTAAATAATTCGTTCAAATTCAGCACTGCTAAAAAATTTAATTTGCAGTTCAACGGATAATCATCTCATCAGTGGTTGGCAAGCGTACACATGACGGAGATTTTATACAATGTGTCCTGGTGCAGGGAACCAGGGAGAAAGCCTCTAGAAGCATCATGCACAGACATTTCTTTTCCAGCTACAGGAAATAACTCCTCGTGGGTAATCATGGCTGTGCTTGATCGTCATTCTTCTTGTAGTTTGGCGGAAGCGTCGTGATCCAACGCCACCATTGAAGAGGGAAATTGCGCCACCCAAGGCTGAAACCAGTGCGCCAACAACTTCTGTTGAGATTGCTACGAGTACTGAACAGGTGAGCGAGCGGACTGGGGGGAAGAAATCGGCGTCCAACCAGGTGGGTAAGTTGACGTTTGTGAAGGAAGAGGACAAGAACAAGTTTGGCCTGTAGGACTTGATGAGGGCATCCGCAGAAGTGCTGGGGAACGGAACTTTTGGGGCGTCGTATAAGGTGGTGTTGGTGGATGGGGATTTTGTGGTCGTGAAAAGGTTCAAGCAGGTGAATGGTGTGGGGAGGGAGGACTTCCACGAGCATATGAGAAGGTTGGGACGGCTCAAGCATCCAAATTTGTTGCCATTAGTGGCTTATTTGTACCGCAGAGAGGAGAAGCTCTTGGTTTTCGACTTTGTCAATAACGGTAGCTTGGCCAAGCACCTTCATGGTTAGTCTAATATCAAGTTTATTTTGAAATATAACACACTTGAGCTTGGCTTAAAATATAAAATATATATGTACCAAATGGTTTGTTCAGGAAAATGTTCCGAAGACCAATCGGGGCTCAGCAGGGCAAACCGACTAAAGATCATCAAAGGCGTGGCCAAAGGGATGATGTACCTCCACAATGAGCTCACAAGCCTAACTCTTCCCCACGGCCACCTAAAGTCTTCCAACGTCCTTCTCGACGACAACTTCAACCCACTCCTCACGGACTACACGCTTTCCCCAGTGGTTAACCCAAACCAGGTCCACCAAATCCTGGTGGCCTACAAAGTGCCCCGCCAAGACCTACCGTATCACCAGGAAGACCGATGTGTGGTGCTTGGGCATACTCATACTGAGGTCCTGACGGGCATCAAGTTTGTGATCGCGCAAGGGTGTGGGCACCATGCGGCCGACCTGGTTGGGTGGATAACTGCGATCGTGCAAGAAGTTAGCGCGGACGGGGTGCAGGCATTCGACAAGGAGTTGAAGGGCAGTGTGGATGAGAGGCGTCAGCCGGAGATGGAGAAGCTGCTCAAGTTTGGGATAGGTTTTTGCGAGGAGGATTTGAAGAAGAGACTGGACATAGAACAGGCAATTAAGCAAATTGAACACGTGAAGGAATCATCCACTCCTTAAGATTATACTATATTGTTCAACAAAAAATCAATTATATATAACTTTGACTGTTAATCTGGTTGAGGTTTTTGCATTGAGGAGGTTTATGTTCTGGAAAGATAAAAAGGAGTGGGATGGATCCAATTAATGTGCTCATTCATCTGTAACGTGTTGCTGTATAAATGAAAAAAAAGGGAATTAGTGGTTGTTTTTCACTACAAGAATTTGAAAAAACCGGGCGAGGAACATTTCCTCGCCCCACGCGTCGGGCGAGGAACAGGGCGAGGAAAAACGTTCCTCGCCCAAAATTTCCTCGCCCTTCCCCCGTGCCTCGCCCATATCCTCGCCAACTGAGGGGCGAGGAACCGGGCGAGGAAAAACGTTCCTCGCCCAAAATTTCCTCGCCCTTCCCCCGTGCC
>MAYD01768096.1:0-12819 GCA_001909325.1 Ruellia speciosa
TAAAGAATTTAAAAAAATTATGAGCATTATTTTTTTAGACATGTCATTTTTGCCGAGGTGGATTTACTAAAAATAATCTTACAAGGGCCAGTACTAAAATGCTGGCTTTTGAAGTGGGCTATCAAGTTGATTCCTTTCACCTTGATTTATCAGCCACTTCAAGCAGTCAAGGGATAGGTCATTTCGTTTTCTTGGCGGAGCATACACGGTCGAAGACCCAAGGGAATGAGTTGATGATCCCTCAACACTTCATCCATTTGGCCCCCTGGGGTCTTACTTTCAACGGCTCAAGCACAAGACAAGGAGTTGGGGCCGGAGTTATCATCACTAGCTCCGATGGAGTTGCTTGCCGATTCATGCTCTAGTTGGAGGATGGTACGACAAATAACTAGACCAAATGCCAGGCTTTGATCTTGGGATTGCGGTTATTATGGGACCGTGGTGCTAGGTCGGTCCATATTAGGGAGGATTCGCAGTTGATAATTTGCCAGTTAAGTGGCGAATACCAGTGCCGAAGCTTCGACATTGTGGGATATTACGAACTTGCCAGAGCACTGTTGGCGACATTTGTCGATGTAACGGTACAACATACCCCGCGACAGTCCAACTCTACTGCAAACGATTTGGCTCAAACTGCTTTGAGGTATATGAAGCCAATGGCCAAGCTGTTGTGCCCTGTCGAATTAGATTTGACTGAACGGAATGACAATGTGTTTGGCCCAGTTGATTGGCGGCTCGAGCTGATCCAGTATTAAAGCAACCCTATGGCTACTGTGCTTCCTCGACTTAAACATCGATCTTTAAAGTTTTGGTTAATCGAGGACAAGCTATTTTGACAAACACTGGATGGGGTGTTGTTGAAGTGCGACAGCCTAGAAGAATCCAAAACACTTATGGTTGAAGTTCATGAAGGAATCTGCGAGCGCATAGAGCTGGTCCAAATATAAAGTGGGCAATCCATAGACATGGGTTATATTGGCCAACCATGTTTGAACAATGTGCTACTTATGCTCGAGGATGTGAAGCTTGCTAGAAGCATGATAACCTTAGCCGGCTACCGGTTAAAGTGTTGCATGTGATAATTAAGCTTTGGCCGTTTAGAAGTTAGGCAATGGACATCATTGGGAAAATTTACCCACCCTCTTCTAAGCGGCATGCTTTCATCCTAGTGGCTACAGATTACTTCATCAAGTGGGTTGAAGCGCAGCCGTTTGTAAATGTTGGCCAAGACCAAGTAATTAAGTTCGTTAAGGAAAGTTTAATATACTTTTTTGGCATTCCTTAGTCAATTACCACCAACCAAGGGACAATGTTTACAGGTTCTAGATTCACGACTTTCGCAGCGGAATTAGGCATTAGTGTGTACCATTCTACACCTTTTTATCCTCAGGCTAATGGCCAAGTAAAGGCCACCAATAAAGTATTAATCAGCATGATTAAGAAGGACTTAGAGGATCAACCAAGGAAGTGGCATGAGACCCTACAGGAAGTCCTATGGGCTTATAGGAACTCTACCACAACGGCCACTGGGTTTACGCCTTATAGGTTAACTTATGGGCAAGACGTCATTTTACTTCTGGAGATTCAAGTGAAGTCGCTAAGGGTGGCTATGCAACATAAGTTGAAGGCCGAACAGTACCAACAGACAATGTTGAAAAGTCTTTTTGAAGCCGATGAACAACGGCTTGTGGCACTGGATGCAATTTTGAAGGGTAAGAAACGAACGACGCAGTATTACAACAAGCACATTAAGCCAAGACAGTTCGATGAAGGATACTTGGTATGGAAAGTAATTTTACCTCTAATTAAGGACCCTGATTTTGGGAAATGGTCTCCTAATTGGGAGGGACCATACTTGGTTTCACGCAAAGGGGGAAATGGGACCTACCGGCTCATGGACTTGGACGACTAGGAAAGGGAGACAAACATTAATGGTCGATACTTAAAGTCGTATTATCCATATGTTAGTAAAACTAAAGGGTATTGATATTCATAGCACTAGTTTACTTCACGCAGCACCTGAAAATGACCAAAACGCCCCTCATCTAATATAAATAACTTTTAAACCTAAAAACTTCATTTTACACTTCTTACAAACATATCCTATATTACATTTAGGTTATTACGTTCAAATTTTTACCTAAAATCGAAAGTGAGAATGTCGGAGCGTAGGCCTGGGGGGAGAGCACGTCCCGGACATTGCGGTACGTAAAGTGCACAAATTTGATGTTTTTAGTTCACATATACTCGGCTGGGGGAAGAAAATCCCTAGATCTTGCCTCTGCTAGGCAGAGGCGAGAATGACTCACACCTCGGCTAGGCCAAGGGGTGATACGTCGAGGCAGCAAGCAAAGGCAGCGGTCGTTAGGGTTCCCCTTACCCGAGCCGGTCACCATGATCGGCTCGCCTAAGAGAGTCGACCACTGTGGCCGGCCCTCCTAGATCGGAACGGCCTGACCTACCTTTCCGATTAATTTTTTTTGTGTTTTTTTATTTTCTAATATTTTTATGCGTTAGTATGTTATGTGTTTTGGTCATTTTACCCACATTCGTGGTACCCATAGCTGGTTTTCCTTTTTAGCTTCGAATGAAATATAGTGAAATTATGTTCATCCAAAGTTAAATATGTTTTAGGTGTATTTTTAAGTTGTTTATGGTATGGCTATGTAAGTGGTGTTGTTTGAAGTTTATTGGTAATTTTACACATACTTTATGTGCGCATACATCTTTAACAGTGTTGATTTAGAACAAAATACAGTGTTAGAGTGTTATTACGAAAAGAAAATATGTTTTTTTTGTTGTTACATTGAACTTTATTTCTAATGTTACCCATATTTAATGTTCTGTAGGCTGCGTTGTTGAAGGGCGCTCAGGGTGGGGGGATACACGGAACCCGAGGGAGCATAGAATCACCCTGTCTGCGCGCAGGGAGAGAGAGGAGGCGCGCCTTCGACAGATAGATGCGCAGCGACGGGGGGAGAGCACGGGGGAGGGGGATGAGATGGAGGTGGGTGAGGAGACGGATGATGTTGAAGATGAGGATGTGCCAGAGTAAGGAGGGGTCATTGCAGTGGGGACCAGTATGACGACGCCTTCAGTGATGAGGAGCGTGAGGAGGGTATGGAGGCATCCGGGTCGGGGGCCGTAGCGTCGGCGCGTGGCAGTGGCGGACGATGGGCGAGCACGGAGTCCAGTACAGGTAAATTGAAATATTTACTCGCTTATAGTATAGTTACTGAACAATTAAATTTTGGAGAAGTAATGACACAGTATGTTAAAATTGTCATCAGGGACTAGCCGGCGTGCAAAGGCTGCAGATGTGAGCTAGAAAGTGAGTGGGCCAGTGCTCAGTAGACCTATTGATGGCTTAATGATCCCGAGCTTTCTCGGGCACGTGGCGTCGAAGTTTCCGATTAGGGATATCCGGGCCCCTATCAAGTGCCAAAACCGCTCAGCCACGTTTACGAGGTTGCATGAGGCGTATAGGAGGTTTGGAGAGGACCTACAGACATTGATTGTAAACACGGGGCTGTCGCACCTCCCGTCCACGATGTACCATAACATCGATCATGTGTTGCTTTGTGCGTTCGTTGAGAGGTGGCAGCCCGACACCAACACATTCCACCTACCATTCGAGGAGATGACCATTATATTGCATGATGTATGGCACATTCTTCAGGGGCCGATGGAGGGCGAGCTCATCACCACCAAGCTCAATTTTGCAGATCTTCAGACGACATGCATGACGATATTGGGGATGATGCGGAAGGAGTTGCAGGTCCGGCATTGGTCCGGGGGGGTTGCTCGTGGATACAGTTATGGACAGGTTTTTGCACGAGAGGGCGGATCGGATGAGGGCCATTGGTTGGTTGTGGGTTGCATTGGGTACCACCTTGTTCCCGACAAAAGGGGGAACCACATTAAGCCCTCATTCGTGCACGAGATCCTCGAGGGGCTGGAATGTGCAAAGGGGTATTCGTGGGGATCTGCCACTCTTGCCTATCTGTACCAGCAGTTGGGGGTGGCATCTATGGGAGACTACCAGGGTTTGATGGGGTGCATGACACTGATGCAAGCATGGATCTATGAGTACTTTCCGATGTTCCGGCCCCACTGGGATAGGCTTGTTGTTGAGTCGGACGCCCCCCGTGCTATATCGTGGAGTGCCAGGCAGAAGGAGAAGTCGACGGAGCAGCTTGCGTCCATTCGGTTGCAGTTGGATTGCATGACCGCGGCAGAGGTATGTATTTAATGTCTTATTCATTTGCGTCGCATATTTATATTTACTAAATCAACGTTGTTGTGCATTGTTGCAGGTTATGTGGATGCCATTTGGGGTGGACCTTGCCGCTGGGTTGCATAGGACACTACTATCCAGCCTCATTCGGTACCGCGACATTGTGGAGCCCTACACCCCCAGTCGAGTCCTTCGGCAGCTTGGATACATCCAGGGCATACCAAAGGTGATCCTCAGTCTGGATGTTCAGTTTCGACCTTGGGCGTCGAAATCGTACAACGTCGAGCATTCGCCCCAGGCAGCCGTCGGACAGTGAGCCTTATTTCCCGGGGAGTACACCCTCGTCCTGAGTGAGCACCTGCCTGTCACTGATGATCCTGGGGAGTGCGTGCTAGGGTACATAGAGTGGTACCGACGACATTCGCAGCCCCATCTCATGCCAGATGTCGGTGACCATGGCCGCCCCACGTACACGCGGTCGAACAGTGAATACGTTAGTGCAAATATTTCTGTCATTGAATTAAAACCTGTGTGTGCTACCTAATGTTGTATTCATTACTTTTTGGTTTCAGAGGTATGACCATGCATCGGGATTACTGCGGGATTGGTTGGCCGCCATGGAGATCCAGAATCCTGATATGGCGAGGCGGTGTCGAACGGACTATGAGGCGCTGGATCGTGACTAGCATGATGCCAGATGATTTGTTATCATGTACAGTTGACGATTTACATTTTTCGATTAAGTATTGTTGAGATTATTGGTTTTTTTCCCGTACGTTTGAAAGCTCCACTCTTTTTCACATCGGCTGGTTTATATTTTCTTGCATTTCGGTTCATTATTGCCTTGTCTTATATTGGTATGGTGCATTATGATTGAACTCGTACGTGGTTACTTACTATTATTCTTCTTACTTGTTCGATGTGGGTCATTCAAAATACTTGCAGACTTTGAAATGCAGTGAGTTTTGTCATATCCAACCGAATAATTAACATATAATTCTGTCATGTACAATACGTGTACCACATTCAGTATGAGTTTAGATTATCATGTGGCAATCAATTTCCTAAACAAATTTTAGCATTGAGATAGTGCCAGTGACTTATAAGTGAATTCTACAACGCGATCCTTGGTGCATAAGGCACATCCCAAGCTGTGACACTGCTGGGCTAGTGTCTATACCAATAAAAATGAATCTGTGGAGCTGGGAAGTCGTGCAACAAGTCAAGGCGGATGAAATGCTGACAGCCGGAGCCTAAGTGGGAAAGGACGATCTCCGCAGTCGGTCAATTCGACTCACCTCTTACCTTGACAATGATCGAGAGATCGACCTTCGATTCACTTTCAGTTCCTTTCTATAGTCTTAGTCTTGTTTTGTTATTTGAATTCCAATATTGTAGAACTTTAGTTTAATTCAAGTTTCTGTTTCCAGTAGTTGCACTTGTTTTCTTAGTCTATTCATTTTCAACATTTCCTAAGTAATTTACGCTCTTGAATTCTAATTAACAGTCTGATACATCATTACCATCGTTCATTACACTGTACCCACCTCCTTGCTGACTCATAGTGTATTCAAGAGGGTTGGGACCCAATTCATGTACTCTCATGCATTGCATTGGTTTTAGATTTCCTGTTCAATACGTAGCATTTACTTCTAGCATGAGTAGCTAAATCTCCACAAGTGACTTCCAACTAACAAAGCGACCTAGATTAAAGACAAATGATTTAGGGTATCTTTGCTTTACAACTACCTTAAGGGCAAGGTCATTTAACACGTGTCGATTCATAGAGAGATCTGGAATCTGGCATTAGGACCATCTACTTATAGATGTGAAGGAACACCTGCCTTATTAGGGAGACAAGTAAAGATATCAAACTAGTCGTATTTGATATCCCACCCAAAGCACAGCGAGAGTTGACAGGGACCCTAAGCGAGAGCGAAGGGAAATCAGCGAGGTTTGCATTTCACTTCTTTGCTCTAGGAACCTTGGTATATTTGGAAAGTCACTTTGCTTATTACTCCTGTTCTACATCATCTTCATCAGTCATCTCGCTAACCAGCGAGCTTCATCCATTAAAATCACTTCGGCTACAAATCTTAACTTTTGATCTGACAATTGGTTAGTGCTCACTCAAATATTCCCTGTGGAGATCTGGAACTCACCAGAAAAAGAGGATAAATTCTGAAGCTATACTACCATCAACCCGTGCACTTGCGAAAAACCACCCTTAACATTGGAATATACAAGATAGGTGGACAATTAATTGCATACACGAAAAGGTGTTCAATGCTTTATGGCACCATTGTCGGGGAATGCTTGAGACAACAATCGAATGCCCATTGAACGATTGAACATTTAAGATTTCAGTATCCCTCTTTCTATACCTTTTTCTTACTTTTCTAATTCTTTATTCTTTTATGCCTAGGGACGCAGGAGAACTGTAATCACCCGATTCAGAACCTGAACGATCCTTTCATCAGCACTTAAGGTGAACCAAGAGTCAGCCTACCCAGAGCAGAAATAATAATCAGCCAAGATTCATGGCTAAACACCCCAACAACCATGTTGTCAACCCCGACATCCTCGAACTTCTTATGGGAATGAGGCAGCAGTTTGAAACGTAGTTTCAACAGTTGGGCGATCGTGTTGATGCCATTGCTAGATAGCAAGAAGAATTTCAAAATCCCACTCCCCATTAGAGTGTGCATGGAGGAAATGAAGAATTAGACCCAGACGACGTCAAGCTGCCCACCAATCGCAGACAAGGTATTGACGAGAATCTGAGAGGTGATCCTACCCGAAATCGACGAGCTAGGCAAGCATACTTCGATGAGGAAAAAGACACTCCCATCACAGAAAATCTTGGACTTCAGATTGACCCTTCTATCCTCGAATTGGAGCAACCCCCAACCGACCAGCAATTTTATGAACTCAAGCCAAGTCTGATTAATTTGATCGAGCGAAGCACTTTCTTCGGAAAACCCTCGGAAAAACCCCTCGATCACTTGACTCAGTTTCTAAGAAACTGCGGAACGGTCCGAATTAACGGCCTGATAGAAGACCAAAAAAGGATCCAACTTTTTCCATTCTCATTGGAAGGGAAAGCCGTCGTATGGTTCTCCAAACAAAAGAATCTCGTTACCTTGGATGATTTAGGCAGAAGGTTCCTGGAGCAGTATATGCCGCTGTCTAAAATCTTGGAACAACGGGAGGCGATCACTCATTTTGCCGCCCGAGAAGGCGAAGACCTTTTTGAGGCATGGGAGAGATTCAAGCAACTCCTCGAAGATTGCCCCAACCACAACATCAGTGCATGCAACCAGATCCATATCTTATACAGTGGAGTATCCGATCAAATCAAGGATTTGCTTGACTCTGTGTCCGGAAGTTCATTACTGGAGCTCACACCACGAGAGGCCAGGACAAAGATCGAAAAGATGGCTCAAAACCTCGCCAAGAGATCAAAAGCAAGGGCACGAGCTAAAGGAAGCCATGGATTGTACGAAGTAAGTCCAGAGGTAGCCCAAGATGCCAAGCTAGACTACATTCAAAAGCAACTCCGAGACCTTGAGATCACACTGAGAAAGCAACAGCGAACCAGGGAAGATGCATCAAAGGTCTGCACGGTAGAAGCCGGAGCAGCCGACTCTGACGAAGAAAATTCCAGAGACGAAGCTGAGGAGGTCAACTTCATAGGGAAACAAAAGTTTGGAGAAAAAGGGAATAGGCAGAGGAATGAAGCTTATAAACCGCCTAACGTACGATACCAAAGTCAACCTCAAAACCACCAACCTCCACCACCCATTCCGGTGCAGCCCATCCTACCCATCCTGCCACCATATCTGATACCCTTCCCTTAACAGCCACTTATGTTTGTGCCACCACCTGTACCACTTCCTCTGCAGAACCCACAACAACAATTTCAGCCCTCAATCCCTTTCCCGCAAAACCAGCCTCGCTCTCAATGGCAGCATAAGCAGCCTGAAAGCTTCGAAGAAATCTTCAAAAAGACCATGATGGAGCAATAGGAGTTCCAGTGGAACACCCAGGCGTCCATGCAGGCACTTGAGCGACAAATTGGGCAGGTCGCAGAAAAGGTTCATGAGCGACAACCAAGCACACTGCCTGCTGCAGTTGAAAAAAATCCTAGGAAGTATGCAATGCAGTAAGTGTACAGGCCATTACACTCCAAAATTCAAAATCTTACCCTCCATCAAAATTACTAGAGGAACTTCAGGGAGACACGCAGGAAGTAGAAACAGAAAACCCCACACCACCAGCATCAAGCGAGGAGCTCAAGACCCATCCAGCAACCAACCCACCTGTAGAAGTACTCGATCAAGTACCTTACCCGCAACGGTTGGTAAAAAGGAGAGAGGATAAGGAGTTTACCAAGTTCTTGGAAACTTTTAAGAAGATAGAAGTCAGCATCCATCTCCTGGATGCTATCACACAGGTTCCCACCTGTGGGAAGTTTATCAAGGATATCATGGCTCGGAAGCGATACGCAGAAGTCGAGAGACTGTGCGAAATAGAAGATCTGAGCGTACTCGACATAGGCCACCAACCCCCAAAACGAAAAGATCCTGGGAGTTATGTAATCCCATGCAGTATCAGGGTTGAAAGCAAGGAAACTCATAATGCTCTTTGAGATCTAGGAGCCAGTATCAACTTAATGCCCAAGTCACTGTATGATACTCTCGGGTTAACAAATATGAAGAACAGTCGAACCATGATCCAGCTCGTAGACAAGAACTTGAGAGTCCCCGCTGGGATAGTTGAAGACATCATCGTAAAAGTTGATCGCTTTTTATTCCCTGCCAACCTTTTCATAATGGATATGGAAGCAGACTGAGAAGTGTCTATCATCCTGGGACGACCATTTCTTGCCACGGCAAGAACAAACATTGATTTCGACAGTAGCTAACTCCAACTAAAACTTCACGACGAAACCATCTGCTTTGATGTTGCTGGAGCCCTAAAGAGATCAAACCAAGATGATCCTGAGTGGTTGGCGAAAATAGAAACTCTGGAGGGTACTCCAACAGAAGTGTTAAAAGAACTAGAGCAGCTTGAGGCAATTGCTCAAAAAGGAAACAAAAGTAAGCAACCTACTAAGTGAGAGGAGGTTGCCCCTTCCCAGACATTCGAACTAAAAGAATTGCCTGAACATCTGGAATACAAGTTTCTTGGAGAAAACCTCACCCAACCTATTATAATTGCCAAAGAGCTAGCAGATCAGTAGAAGGAAGCCCTGATCAACCTATCGAAGGAAGAAAAATAGGCGATCGCCTGGTCAGTAGCATACATCCAAGGAATCAATCCAGCAGAATGCATGCACCACATTTTTATGGAGGAAAACTACAAACCGTGCCGACAGCCTCAGCGACGGTTGAACCCGCATATGCAAGAAGTGGTGATGAAGGAGGTTGTCAAATTTGGATGCATGGATAATTTTTCCCATCAGCGACAGCGAATGGGTCAGCCCTGTAGAAGTAGTCCCGAAGAAAGGAGGTATGACCTTAGAGGCAAACGAGAAAGGCGAACTAATTGCCACCAAACCAATCAAGGGATGGCAAATGTGCATAAATTATCGGAAACTAAATGAGGCCACAAAGAAGGATCACTTCCCACTGCCTTTTCTGGATCAGGTCCTAGAAAGGCTTACTGGGCACAGTTTCTATTGCTTTTTAGATGGATATTCAGGATACCATCAGATTGCCATAGCCCAAGAAGATCAGGAGAAGACTACATTCACATGCCCTCGAGGAACTTTCGCATATAGGAGCATGTCGTTCGGCCTATGTAATGCACCTACCACATTCCAAAGGTGCGTGTATTCCATCTTCTCTGAACTACTGGATGAATGTATTGAAGTCTTCATGGATGATTTTTCCGTCTTCGAAAAAACGTTTGAATTATGCTTGAAAAATCTAAGAAAAGTTCTAGCCAAGTGCTAAGAATCGAAACTAGTGCTCAATTGGGAAAAATGCCACTTTATGGTCCGTGAAGGCATTGTACTCGGACACAAGATTTCTGCGCTAGGGATTTAAGTGGATAGAGCCAAGATAAGCATCATAGTTGATCTTTCCCCACTGACGGATGTTAAAGGGATCCGCACTTTCTTAGGGCATGCCGGGTTTTACAAAAGATTCATTAAGGATTTTAGTAAAATAGCAAAACCTCTCACTAATTTGCTGTGCAAGGATGCCGAATTCAAGTGGACTGAAGAATGCCAGGACGCCTTCCTCACACTTAAGGAAAAATTGGTGTCAGCACCAATCATACAGTCGCCTAACTGGTCACTTCCTTTTGAGCTCATGTGTGATGCAAGTAACCATGCAACCGGCATTGTTCTTGGACAAAAGAAGGAAATAAAGCTCCGTGTGATCTACTATGCAAGCAAAGCATTCAGCGATGCACAACGGAACTACACCACCACAGAAAAAGAATTGTTGGCCATAGTCTTTGGGTTTGAGAAGTTTTGCCAATACCTTATAGGGTCTCACACCATTGTTCACATGGATCATGCTGCTATCAGGTATCACCTGAGCAAGAAAGATGCAAAACCGCAACTAAATAGATGGGTTTTACTCTTATAAGAGTTTGACATCGAAATTAAATATCGAAAGTGACAAGGTAATCCTGTCGTAGATCACCCCAGTCGCCTAGCGGACAAGAAAAAGGCAAAATTACTGAAACCTTCCAGGACAAAAAGCTGCTCGATGTAGCCATTTTTGGAAAGCACCATGGTTCGCCGACATCGCGAACTATCTCGCAAGCAGAACCATACCTCCAGATTATGACTACCGAATGAGAAAGCGATTCTTCAGCAATGCCAGACATTATTTCTGGAATGAGCCATATCTCTTCAACGTAGGAAGTGACGAAGTTATTCGTCGATGTATTCCCGAATATGAGCAGGAAAGCATACTCAAGGAATGTCACGGAGGCCTTACAAGAGGACATTTTGCATCTAACCGAACAGCCTACAAGGTCCTTCAGAGTGGATTCTATTGGCCAACAATTTACCAAGATGCCCATCGATTCACCAGTCAATGTGATGTCTGCCAACGAATGGGAAATATTGGGCGAAGAGATCAGATGCCCTAGTAACGCATTCTAAAGGTCGAACTATTCGATGTCTGGGGAATTAATTTTATGGGACCTTTTTCCCCCATTCATTTGAAAACCAGTACATACTGGTGGCCATGGACTGTGTCCAAATGGGTAGAAGCAGTCGCCTTACCCACCAATGATGCCAAACAAGTTATCAAGTTTGTGTAGAAGTACAGTGTTGTTGGTTGCCCACGAGCTATAATAAGTGATGGAGGAACACAATTTCGTAGCCAATGGATGACAACACTCCTAAAGAAATATAATGTGCACCATCAAATAACCACACCTTATCACCCACAAGCGAATGGCCAAGTCAAGGTAAGCAATCGAGAACTCAAGCACATTCTAGAAGCAACCGTCAGGCGAAGTCGAAAGGATTGGTCAAGGAAGCTGGATAATGCACTCTGGGCTCATCATACCTCACTGAAAACCCCCATTGGAATGTCCCCCCACCGGTTGGTTTTCGGAAAAGCCCGCCATCTAGCCCTGGAATTAGAACACAGGGCTTATTAGGTGTCGAAGTTCCTAAACTTTGACATTAAGTCTACCCAGGAAAAGGGGAAAGCAGATCTGGCGGAACTGGAACAGTTTCGCCTAAAAGCATTCGAGAATGCCAAAATTTACAAGGAACGGACTAAAGCCATCCATGATAAGAAACTAAAGCCTAAGGAGTTCCAAGCTAGCGACAAGGTGCTGCTATTTAATTCCCGCCTAAAACTTTTTCCAGGGAAGCTGCGAACGCGATAGGCAGGACCTTTTGAGGTCGAGGAACTTTACCTGAGTGGAGCAGTGAAAATTAGGAAGTCTCCACAAGAGGAAGGACTCGTGGTCAATGGCCACAGACTCAAACCATACATAGATGGTGAAGTAGGGGAAATTGAAGTAATTTCCCTGAACAGTGCTTAGTGAGGAAAAGCGAGAGTCGAGTTGTTGACTCGCCAAAAACAACAACGCTCGTGATGGTGAACTGCATCTTAATCTCTGCATCTCTTCAAACTCAAGCGAAGGCGAAGGCGGAGGCGAAGGGATTAGCGAGACCCTTGCAACCCAGTGGTCTACTGCACCACCACATATAATCTGCCCCATTGGGCAGTATAGACGTTGTCTCGGGAAATTCAAAATAGAGAGACGTGTCCCTGATGCTGGCCATTTTGACCATCATTCATCGTTTATTTTATGGCCAATTTTGACTAATTTACCTCGTATTTGATAGCATTTTATCGCTTTTGAATAAGGAAATCGAGTAATTTCAGTCGAAGTGTTGACGGGTACAAAATCGCGAATTGTAATTGCTCCACATTCAGAAATAGCTCATTTTTCCATATTTATTTGGTGTTTTGAAATAAGGAATTAATATTCCGTTTCTGGGTTTTGAATAATGAATCAGTGTGGGTGCAATCGTTAATTAAAGATTTTATTGCATGAGATTGAGTCAAAATTGCATAATTTGAAGCAAAATGGAA
>MAYD01768111.1:0-14382 GCA_001909325.1 Ruellia speciosa
TTCGGCAGCACTAACAGTGGAGCTGTAGTCAGTCTTTCTTTCAACGTCTGGAAAGCCTGCTCACTGGCTTCATTCCATTTGAAAGGAGTATCTTTCTTTGTCAGTTGTGTCATTGGCTTGGCAATCTTTGAGAAATCTTGCACAACCCTGCGGTAGTATCCAGCTAAACCCAGAAATGCTCGTACATCGGTCGCATTCTTGGGAGTTGGCCAGTTCTTAACTGCCTCAATCTTGGCTGGATCAACTGACACTCATTCTTTGGTTACGATGTGTCTTAAAAAGGCCACTCGATCTAACTAGAATTCGCATTTCGACAACTTCGTATACAGCTGATTGTCTTTCAGAGTCTGTAACACTGCTCTCTGATGATCTGCATACGTCTCTGCACTCTTGGAATAGACGAGTATGTCATCGATAAAGACGACGACAAACTTGTCCAAAAATTCTTTGAACACTCTGTTCATTAAGTCCATGAGCACTGCCGCTGCATTTGTAAGACCAAAGGGCATTACAGTGAATTCGTAGTGTCCGTAACGTGTTCGAAACGCTGTCTTGTAGATATCTTTCTCAGCTATCCTTAGCTGATGGTATCCTGATCGCAAATCGATCTTCCAGAAGACACATGCCCCTTTCAGCTGGTCAAACAAATCATCGATCCTCGGGAGTGGGTAGCGGTTCTTTATTGTTATTTATTTAACTCTCGGTAATCAATGCAGAGCCGTAAGCTACCATCTTTCTCTTTCACAAAAAGCACCGGTGCACCCCAGGGAGAACTACTTGGTCAAATGTATCCTTTATCTACCAGTTCTTTTAACTGTTCATGCAATTCTTTTAGTTTTGCCGGGGCCATCCGATATGGTGCTTTGTGAATCGGCTTTTTCTCTGGAACTAGATCGATTGTGAATTCGATCTCTCTTACTGGCGGCATCCCTGGTATTTCCTCTAGGAATACTTCGGGAAATTCATTCACGACTGGTCGATTTTCTAAGTCTGTCAAATCTGAATTCAGATCGAAAGCTGAGCACAAGTAGACTGGGTAGCCCTTTCTGACCATCGCTGCAAAGCTGTTCACTGAAACAACCCTGACTGTCGGTTCTCTGGGATACTGTCTGTAAGTGATTCTGTGCCCATTCGGTGCTCTCATTCTGAGTTTACTGTTCTGGCAGTCAATCTGTACCCGACATTGACGTCGGCCCTGTTACCCGGAGTCTGCACAAGTTCTTAAATCCTTGAGATTGGATCATTTTCCCTTTTCCTTTAGACTGACTTCGACTCGTCCTTCTGCTCTGCTGAGTCTGTTCATTTTTATGGTTACCGGGTATTGCCCGAATTGGTTGTGCATCCCTGATCACAACTCCTTTCTGTCTCTTATCTTTGTGTTTGTCACGAGCCTCATCGTGCTGTAGTTGTTCCTGTCTCAAACTGTTTGAGACCTTTGAGAGGTTAGCAGCCTTCTCGTGCATTGCTTGCACATTTGCCCTTCCGTGCATTGCAATGGCTGTGCGCAGGTATGGTACAAACCTCACTCAAATTGTTCCAGGAGCAGTTCCTCATCTCTCCCTGCAGCTGGTAGGTATCTCGATAATTCGATGAATTTGGCATGGTACTCATCCACGGACATGTTCTTTGTCATTTTCAAGGATCTGAATTCCTCGATCTTTTGCTGTCTCACATGGGCAGGATAGAATCGTTCCTTCGCCAGGTGTATGCCTCAATGTACTTATTTTCTTTGACAGGTCTCCACCACTTACGGGCTTCTCCATCAAGATAGAATACACCGATGTTAACCCTGCGGTCATCAGGGCAATGAGCTGCCTGAAAAATTTCTTCCATTCTATCCACCCAATTCTCCAACTCTGCAGGATCCGGAAGACCCTGAAACTGTGGGGGATTCAGCCGTGACACTTTTGCAAGTGGATTGGGCGCTGCCCTCTGATTCATCTCACTTACAAGAGGAATATGTTGTTGTGGTGGATTGACTTATAATGGTGTTCCATGTGCCCATGTGATGTGTGCATGTTGCCAATGGCGTGTAAGCCCAAAAATATTTGTCAGGGTGCACAACAAAATTGATAAACTCTATGCCCTACCATTTCATACAATGCCAATGCCGGATGAAGCCAATTGGTGCCCCCCACATTCACATTGGTACGCAATCCACATGGTCAATGAAGGTAGCGTCGAGGACGAGATCGCATCACTCAATACCACAATGAAATGGATTGTCCACATATTCGAGCATGCCAGATTGATTATGCATTGCATGGTCAACATGCCTCATCAAGTAGATCGTAATTAGCATGCAAGTGGTATGTCGTTCTTCTGCACCTCACTCTATCTGTAGTCTTGCATTTGTTTGGCATGAGTATGTGGTTGTAATGGCCTTGCCCTCTGTTGAGGTATTACTAACATTTCAATTGAGTTTTGTGCAGATGTTATAGTGGTCGTTCTTAGGTCGTCCAGACAACTAGAAAACTACCAAAAAACTACCAGCTGACAGTTTCAGATTTCGAATTTGGTTGACAGTTATTTTTTGGGCGATTCCAGAAGATCCTCGACGGCAGTTATCAGAGATTAATTACTGTGCCATAATTAATTTGTGAATCACATTTTCACATGTTCACAATGTCTGGTTAATGTCTGTTATACTCACAATTTGTAGGTAAAACCATTTTCTATATTGCAGTGGTTATGGTATATCTGCATGGGCATTGACTACTGTAATAAGGGCGCATGATGGTCGTGGTAACGGACAACACATAGCATTCTAGATTCACCTAATATTGTTAGTGAATTCTGCTAGTAACATTTTGATTGTGGCGAGCTTAATTACTTGTGTAACTCTGGTCGATTAGTTTATTCAACTACTGCTCACTACTGTTAAAGCAGATCTTTACTAGAATAATGAATTGATTCACACACACTTGACACTTCTAAGTATATATTCCACACCCTTCTCTTAGAGAGCTACCATGTCACATGGGGAACATAATAATGCATTAAGAATAAGGATGTAGCGACAAGCATGTAATTCATGGAGTGAGTGCTTAGAAATAGCTCCGTCCGTTCCGGTCTCGGCTTAATCAAATCAGCGAGAGTGAAGGCTTTGGGGCATTTGACGGAGTAATTAGACTTTCATTCATAAGCATCATCATATTCCATGCACAATATCCATTCCATGTCAAAATCATCTCAATCAACCTCACACAGTACTGACAATTTCCAAACTGATTCTCAGGCAACTCAAATTAGTTTACACAACATAATAGAATTATCGAGATTATGATCAGCCACTCAGATACACAAATCTGTAGAATTTTCAATTCAACTAATTTATATGAACACCCTTCAGCCACTCAAATCCACCAGTGGTGTCCCATATCAGCACATGGTTGTGTCCCATAAAATGCAAATCCAAGTCTTTAAAATCTCTTTTGCCCAGCTGTGTCCCATATCAGATTGAAAAAAATCTCAATGAGAATAAAATTCACTCCAGAAGCAGAAAGCATAGTTTTGCCAGAACTACAAAATTCAATTGCTATATGTTTGCATGATAATGAAAACAGAAACAAATAAAATATGAACCTCAGTATTGAATCACCCACAAATTGAGAAGCCTTCCAGATAGAAGAGATATAAGAGGTGGGTAAAAGAGTATAGTAGAGCCTTTCTGTTCCTGTTGTGCCATTTCTTGAAGGCAAAGTTCTTATGTAAAAAAATCGAAGGAATTCAATGCATAAAGGTAACATGGCCCGGAATCCATTAGAGTTTAGGGTTCACTCCCAATCATACATTTATAAAGTTTTAACCACAATGAATAGGTTGTTGCTCTAGAAAAGAATATCATTAAGATGAATAAAGGCGAATGGCACAACACCCTTAAGAAGCTAAGCATCTTTTTTGGAATTTGTTTAGCCCTACATTTTGATCATTTTCTGTGTGTTGATTGAGCAACCAAAAACACAGACCCTCAGTGCAGTCATAAAACGTGAAAGGATTGGGGAATAGAACATCTTCCCTCAACAAAAGAGAGAAAACAATCTAAAAACTGTAGCTTAATGTTATTTTATTTTGCATTATTAATCAAATAAAATATCATATGCACCAGAGACAACATTCTAAAGCATGACTTCTAGTGTCCTATTCTAGCTTAATGGTGTTTTGAAGGGACAAGATGCAATGGTCCTAATTCATAATAGTATAGCCTAATATCAGAAGATCACATCGGGTAAACTCATGCTTCGCCTTTTAATCTACGAATTTGAGTTCAAAAGAGTGTGTAAATCTTCACCATCTAGATATATTCCCCTATAAGGCACAAGAAGTTAATTGCTATATTATAGTGCCGGCGTATCTACTCATATCAGGGAGGGAAAAAACCATACATGTTAAAGCAGCCCTGACACTTCACATCCTACAATCACAAAAAACAAATAAATAGTAAGGTTTAGTTTCATAGAAAAAGTTTCCAGAATTTATGTAAAATGCATTCAAAGAAAAGGAAATAATTTTAGAAAACAAACTAGCATGCCAAATCAATAATATATGGAAGAACCCTTCTATTTATATATTCATTTAAGCCAAACACTGTATTGACCACATGCCTAAAAACTACCAGAAAACCCCATTAAGCTAACTATTAATTTCTTTCACATTATTTATATATTCAAGATGAACAAAAATCAAAAGCATAGCATAGTTGTTTAAATCCACAACAGCAAGACAAATCAATAGCAAGCCAAAACATAATCCAGATATTTTTTTCTTCAATGTTCACAATGCTGCAAAAGTCCCTAGTAAGCCAACATCGTGGATGTCTAACCCTGTTGTAATACCTAGTATTACCGGACTGGATTTGATCGGATAGCAGAATTTGAACCATAAGAAACCGGGTAGATAAATCTGACTCAGAAGAAGTTAAATTTAGAATCAGAAAGAAATCCAAGGACTCAGAAGAAAATTTCAATAAGTTTGAAAACTTAGAAAATTTTTGCAGAGTTCGAGAATCGAAGATTTCGGTAGTGGGACCCACAATGGGAATTTTCCAAAACCGACAAGACAGACAAATATTTTGAGACTCAGGGAACGACATTCGAGATTCTAAGAGAATTCTAGAACTTTCAGATATTGGTGAGAAATTTCGAGATACGTGAAATCTTGGAAATTGTGCCGTCTCAACCCGAGATTCAAAAACTTCATCAGTCAAAATTTCCATGAAGGTCTCGATGAGTAAAATAGGGAAAGGAAATGAAGAGGAAAATTGACCAATAAAATTTAGAAAATTTGAATTAAATTTCAAATTTATTGGAATTTGAATAAATTCAAATTAGATTCTAATAAGGCCTTGAAAATCTCGTTCAGTTTGAGGTTTGTAAATAAACTAAGTCTGAGAGAAGAAACTAAAATAGAATTGAAACCAAAGTTGAAATTAGACACAAAATTCAAGATATCTCGAATTCAAATTTTGAGATGTTCGAAATTACTCGAATTCGATTTTATTCTAATGTGAAGAATTTAAGTTTGAAGAAAGAGTTTGAGTTCAAGAGATTGAGATTCGAACTTGGAGTTTGAATTTGAGACATTTCAAACATGAGTTTGAAATATCTTAAATTCAAATGAATTATGTTTTGTTTTTATTTCTACCTTGGTCGGGGATTCTGTTTGATGAAGACTCGAAATTCAACTTTGCATGGGAGATTCAATTTAGATTCAACATTTCAATTTTGATTAGACCAAGGGTATACTTGTACATATACCTTTTGGAGTATGTTAAAAGCACAAGCTATGGTTAGTGCCTCTCATTCATAACTCTTAGCAAATTTCAGTGTTATAACAAGTTTGAGAGAAAACCATAGTATTCAAGTTCTTGGCAGATTAATCACCAAGAAAAAAGGGAGGATATTCATATCGAAGTTTGGATTCTTCATCCCCTTATTAAGATGAGTTATTTAATCGGTTTCATTTTCATTTTGGTGAAGAAATGGTCATGGCACTGTTCACAGCTTAAATAATATAGAGTTGGTATTTTTGAGCTTGTGGGAGGGTGAGGAACAAGGATCTTCAGTGAGTGTTTTGGATGTACAAGTTATTGATGAAGTGTTTATGGATTTTTGGATGATTCTAAACTTGAATCTTAGATTGGAATAAGAAAATATGGATATGGGTTGAAGGCGCGAAAAGGACGTGAATAATACATCACCTTTGTCATGGGGGTTAGAAATTGAATTGTTAAGAGAATCAGAATTTGGAATTTGAATGTTAAATTGATTAAAATTCGAGTAATTTAATTGGGAAATTAGGATCCAAAAGTTCGGTTTTATTCTGTTTGATGAGGTTTTGAGAGATTTTGATTGAGAGGAGAATTAGAATTGAGTTGGGATTTAATTCAAATTGTCTTGAGATGGGATTTAATTCAAATTGTCTTGAATCAAGAGTTGGGATTCGGTTTTCTTTTGTTGTGGACTCGAATTTGACTTTTGCTTTTGGGATTTGAATTTGAGAGTTTGGCTTTGGATTCAATTGAGGCTCGAATTCTATTTGGACCTTAGATTTGATTTTAGTTTCGCTACCTCCTATTCAGATTGGAGACTTCAATTTCAATTTGGGCTTTTGAGACATCTTGAACTTAAAACATTTTGTGGACCTAACTTTTAGTTGTGTTTTTATTTTAATTATTCATGGGCAATTTAAATTGTCTAAGTGTTAAATGACTATTAATTTGGAAGAATAACTAATTAGACATTTTTTACTTATTGGTAATCCTGTTACCCCTAGTAGTTGTTTGTGTCGCGGCATTATGTGCTGGTGTGAGCACGTGCATAATGAATCATTGTATGAATTTGGTATCACATGTAAGATACTAAGCCTATTGATTACAGGTAACAATTTTATATCTTTGTACTGGATTAGGTGATGGCAAATGGAAGATGAAATATTAGTGACCTGATTGATTATTTAACTTCGAATTTGCTTTTGGATTGATCACCTTAAGCCTAATACCACTAGGGAATTTTGTTCTCAAGTAACCCTATTCTATTCATTTGGGGTTGCTCCCTATATATGAGGTTTACGGGTAATTTAAGAAAGTTGGCAAGCGTGTGGGGAGTGTAGCACATGGAGTATTTTGTCATTTTCTAATTTTAGAGTCGTGGACTAGTGGATTCACGTGTCATTTATGATATGTTCAGATAATTGCATTATGGTTCATTCTGAAGTTAATTAAGATTGCCTCTGGACTGTTACGTAGTTTGAGTGGTTCTAACTATATTGGACTTGGGTTTTGTCAATATTATTATTTGCTAGGTTCTAACTATCCATTTCACTCTTTTAGTTGCTAGGTTTCCCAAGTCTGTGGAGTACGCTATGTAATACCCCAAAAATTTTAGACTTAGTCTCGACCCTTTTTTCTTTCGCAATTCTAGAAACCCGTTCCGAGCACGCAAGAATTGTACACAACACGCATTATAGAAGACCTGATCTTATCAACTTAGAGTTTTGAGAAAATTCTTTCACCATTGCATTTCTGAGATGCAGAGCTTCTGGTGGACCCCACTAGGACTACGGTATTCAAGCCTCGGTATGGCAATACCGCGGGTCAAAATCGCAGGTGACCCAAAGGCGGTGGATGAGATATTTTCGGGCTGGGACACCTTTTTAGACCCTTTTTTTAAGCATTTACAGGTTACTTCATCAGTTGGACATTCGTAAAATAGGTTGAGAAAGAGTTTGAAGAAGCTAGAGCCTCACTTTGAAGATTCCAGCAGCTGATTTTGGAAGGGTTTTTCAATAGGAAGAAGGAGGAGTTGGATCGAGGTCCATTCATGTAAGTTGTAGGCCTCACTTAGTACTACAATATGCATGGTTCACTTTTGTGATTTGGGATTGTATTGATGAAGATATTTGCCTCCAAAGTCAAGAAGGAATTCTAGGAATTGCTGAGACAGTTTCAAGCTGCTACCTTGAGGGCTGATTTTCATATAGCTACGGTTCAAATTGGGGGTTGTTGTCTTCAGGTGATTTGTAGACCTTGTTCCCTAGTTTTTAGGTGTACCTTTAGATTTCTAATTGGATTAGTATTGAATCTTGTAGGAGCTTGTGAAGTTGGTTGTTTCAATCCGAGAACTAAGGTTTTCAACAACTTAGGAAGTATATTCAACAAGCTTACGAATCCAGGCAAGTGGTGTTTTATGCATTTTTGGAAAGCTCTTTAAGTGCACTTTTGATCTAGAGAGTTTCATAATTTTTGGATATTGTTTTGTCTTCGCAGTTTTCGCCGCGGTATTAGATACCGTGGCCGGATACCGCGGCTTACTGAATGTTTGCGAGTTCGGGTTAACTCGAGGTTTTGGACCACGGTAATGGCCTTTATGGCCAATACCGCGAGTCAGGAAGGGTATGCTTGTATGCTATGACATTGATCTAACGTAGTCTCTTTTTATATCCGCACACTCTATTGATAACTTGGTGACGATAGTTGACATCATTTGACTCGATGTTGATTTATGTTGTGATTGGTTACTCGATGCATTTTATTGATACGTTGTGTGGGGTAAAATATTTTGGATATGTGGATTTAAAAAGGATGATTTGGTCGTTGGCCACCGCGTGTATTAAAACGTTTGGCCTCGTTGGCTGTGCTGAGTTTTGAAATGCTATTTGGCCCATGCATGTGTAATGACGTTTTGGCCCGTTTGGCCTGTGTTAATAAATGCTATTGTGATTTGGCCCATTTGGCCTGTGTTTTTTAATCTTGTGATTTGACCCATTTTGGACACGATGATGATTTGGGTTTTGGATAGACCCTGAGTATGTTTTGATGATTTACCTTACGAGGCTACTGTGTTGCTGACATTTATGTGCGTGTAATTTGATTGGGCTTGCCGAGGCAAGATGCTCAACGAAGGTCTATGGGATGATTGTGAGGCTTGGGAGGTTTATCCCGAGGGCTCGTGAGACCACCAGGTGAGAGGCCTAGCGGCGAGGGCCTGGCCTAAGAGTCCTAAAGTTGTGATATGTGAAACCACCAGGTGAGAGGCCTGGGGGTGCCGAACTGACCTACAAGTCCGCGGGATGCGCGGTAGGCATATTCTGTGCTGCATTTAGAATAGATAGGTGTATGTTAGGACACATGCATCACAAGCATTCTTTTATCAGCTATTATTGGAATGCCTGGTATAGGACAGGTGATTCAATTAACAGTGTTGCTTTCTTGTATCATGTCATTAATTATATGTATGGTACTTACAGTACTATCTTTATTGGCTTATTAATATGTTACTTGTCCTGTACTTGACTAAATCTTTTTCAAAGGGGAAAGCGTTGTTTCAATTCATTACCTTTTTGAAAGACGTTTTCTCCTACCGGGAACCCCTTGCTCAGTTTTTGCTGACCCCCAAGTTTTTATTCTTTCTCAGGTGATCCTGATAGACGTATAAAGGAACGCTAGGAATTGTTGGGTTGAGCAAAATTGCATTTCATTTCATAGTGTAGTTGGAGTTGTTGTCATTCGCGGCGTGTTGTATTTGAGGATGTTTCAAATTACTGAACTATGATTTTGTTTAATAATTAATCGAGTTGTATGCATTTACCTGTCTTGTACTGAGGATCTCACGCTAGTTGGCCACTAGTCTAGGCTAATCAGTACGACGTGGCACACCAGGGAAATCTGGGGCGTTACCCGCTAAGTGGGTTCTATCTAAGTTGTGTCACAGAGATGTGCTCGCGATATTGATAGCGTCCTGAGTTGTACCGTAGATTAATTTGTGGGACCCAGTGATTGTGTGTAGGCATGGCTAGCACTTCCGTGTAAAGGCACACATGGCACTTTGTTGCACTCGGTGTTGATAATGGATATGCTTGGGGTGTTTAAGGTGTTGTTTGTTGCATAAGTTTCAAATGCATGGTTTTAAGCTACTTATTACTTATCCTATTCTGAACTTGTCCATTCACATAGCATGATTTATAACTTATGCCCGTTGCATTTTTTTTTTAAATGAACCTATTGGTTAATATGTATGAAGATATTGCTGACTTAGTTATCATCGATTGTGTGTATTGCATAACTTGATATATTTTCTTTCCTTACTTAGTCTCACGACTAACGACGCTACTTATTGCATATCGGGTGAGACTCAAGGCTTTGAAGAGTTACCTTCAGCTAATTGATTAGGGGGCAAGTTATCACTCGCAGAATTTTGTGAAGTTGAGAGAACCCATGTATTATCTCGTGCTAACAAATTTTGGATGCAGGGTTTATTTGTTGCTTTCATTCTTGAACCTCAAATGTAATTCATCTATATCGACTTGTATTAATCTAATACCCCGAAGATTATAGACTTAGGCCGACTCTTTTTCCTTTCGCGATTCAGGAACCCGTGCCCCGCGCGCAAGATTTGTACATAGCACGTATTATAGAAGACACGATCTTATTAACTTAGAATTTCGAGGTAGTTTTTTCACCATTGCATTTCTGAGATTGAGAGCTCGAGATGGACCCCACTAGGACCGCGGTATTTAGGCAGCGATATTTCCATACTGCGGTGCAAACCGCATGTGCCCCAAAGGCAGTGAATGAGATGTTCCAGCTTGATATGCCTTTTTGACCTCTATTTTACCATTTTCTATAGTGCTTCCTTCATTGATAAGTTTAGAAAAGTCTTGAGAGAGGGTTGAAGAAGCTAGGAGCTTGAATTGAGTAATCAAGGAGCTGACTTTGAGAGAGTTTTTCATTAAGAAGGAGAGGGAGTTGATTCGAAGTGTCTTCAGGTAAGTTGTAGCCCTTGTGTAGTACTACAATATAGCTGGTTTAGTTTCTTGATTTGAAGTTGTATTGATAGAGATAATCACATCCAAAGTTAGTGAAAAATTCTGGGATTTCTGTTACAGTTTCTAGTAGCTCACTTGAGGGCTGATTTTCGACAGGTTGTGGTTCGAGTTTGGAGTTGGAGCCTTCGGGTGACTTGTAGTCCTTGTTTTCTAGTTTCCAGATGTGCCTTTAAATTTTGGATTGAGTTAGTATTGAATCTTGTAGGAGTCCTTGAAGTTTTCTGTTTCAATCCGAGCAATTACGGTTTTTAACACTTTAGGAGGCTTATTCAAAAAGGCTCTAGATACAAGCAATCAAGGGGTTCTTTTTATGGTTTTGGAAAGCATTTTTTATGTTGTTTAATTCTGGAAAATTTTGTTGAATTTGGCCTCTTTTGACCCCACAGTTTTAGCCACAGTATTGAATACCGCAGTTTGCTGAGACGGTTCTAGACCCGGTTTAGGCTGCAGTTTTGGGCCACGATTTGTGGCCTTTTGGTGAATACTGCGGGTTTATTTGCTCAATTATGGATTTTTATGCCATTGCTTCTGGCTTAGCCTTATTTTACTCGTACGTGCTTGGTTATGACTTAGAATGTGATAATAGGTTATCATCTGACTGAGACATGGTTCGATCTTGTGAAATATACCTTTTGGCAAATTTTCTGGGTGTGTTGATTTTCACAGGATGAGTAATTGACTGATGATCTAAAAATAGCTTTAGCCTGTGTGGGTTGATATTGTGATTTGGCCCATTTGGCCATGATGGTGACTTGGTTTTGAAAAGACCCTGCGAGGTATGTTTTGTTGAGTTTTGCCTTGAAAGGTTGGTGTGTATATTGACCTCTGTGTGTATGTGGTTTGGGTTGACTCGGTGAGGTGTTAGCTCGTGTGGGGGTCCTGTTCTGATTGAGATGAGTTTGATGGATTGGCATGCGTGCCTGGAAGCCAGGTTGAAGCTCTCGTGCGAGGGACACCTGGGGGTCACTGGGCCTGGACTTGGAAGAGCACCAGGCAGGATGCGCACTAGGCATACTATGTGATTGCATTTGCATACATAGGTAGATATGTGTATGTTAGGATTCACACATCACTTGCACTTTAAATTCTGTATTTCTTTAACTATCGCGTACTTATTCTGTGCTATCTGTGCTCAACTTGATGTGGAAGTTGTCAAAGGGGTAACGCTTTCATCTATTACTTGCTCAGCTTTTGCTGTGAAGTTGTCAAAGTCAAATTGGGTAACACTTTCATTTATTACTTGCTCAGCTTCCATTTCGCCTGCGAGGATACCCTTTACTCAGCTTTTACTGACCCCTAAGTTTTTACATGTTTCAGGTGACTCTGATGATCATGAGTAGCTGCATACTGGGATAGGGAATGAGAGAACCATGTGTTGTATTATTACATTAGTTTAAGTCACGTATGATTATCTTTTGATGTTATACGGGTTTTGTATTACGCTATATGCTGGTACAGTACGTTATGTGTTAGCAGACTTACGATTTTAAATTATTATATGTTAACCAATGTTATGTTTATCTGCCTTGTACTAAGGATCCCATATTAGCTGGTCATTAGTCTAGGGTAATAAGTACGGTGTGGCGCATCGGGAAAATCCGGAGTGTTATAATTAAGTAGCCAAGTCCCAGTGTAGGACAATACTGGTATCAGACATGGTATGTAATTAACTCTGCACTTTATATTTTATTATATTCCGTGGCTTTATTTTATTCTTAGTTGTAAGTGAGCTATGATCAGAGGGGACTGAGCTTCCTAAAATCCAGTGTACTCTGATAGGAGAGATAATTTAACTTGAGCATTCCTTCTTAATGGATTCCCTTGGTAAGTTGGATGTGGGGGTAGCATCTTCTGTTCAAGAAATTGGGATGTTACAGGTTGGTATCGAAGCGTATATGCTCTATACTTTGAATAAAATTTGGAAACCTAATGTGCTTACTTGAATTAAAATTTGGTCTAGAATTCTAAGAGTGAGCAGGGGGTTTTGTTTGCGTTTTTGCCTGTTTTGATTGTTTGGTTGATTCATGTATGGAAGTCGGTGTTACTGTGGTACTTACCATTCGACATTGAATTCAATTGGCTCTTTAGGCATTCACGAGTACTTTGTTCTTTTGTAGAGCCACCTGGGAGAGGTAGACCTGTGTTTGTGAGGGAACTAGTTGCTCATAGGGTTGGGGATGAGCCGAGGGCCAGTGAGGCCAGTCATGAGGAGGAGTTAGTGGGGGATGCACACCCTAAAGCTCCAAGGCAAGCTACATAGAATGTACAGCAAGAGGTGTTAGCTAAAGCAATGGATCAGTTCGCTCAGTTTATGGTGATGATGGCCCAGACGAATTAGAGGGTTGTGCCCAACCCATTTCAGAAGATGTCGTGTTTGAACCCTTAGTTTTTGGGATTGCCAAATCCTTCAAAGTTGGAAAACTGGCTAGAACATATGCAAGAGATCTTTCAGGTTACCAGATGCCCGAATGACAGGAAAGTTGACATTGTTATATACTATCTAGAGGTCGAGGCTCGAAGATGGTGGAGGTCTATTCAGGATGACAAGTATACCCAAGATGCATACAGTTGGGATGACTTCAAGTCTGATTTGAGGGCCCGATTCTATCCTGCCCACATGAAGAGGCAGAAAGTTGATGAATTCAAGCCATGGAATATGATGACGAGCATGTCTGTCGATGAGTACCATGCCAAGTTTATTGAGTTGTCTCAACACCTACCAGCCGGAGTCAAGGACGAGGAATTTCTAATGGATCAGTTCAAGTGTGGACTATTACCATTTCTTCGGACAACAATTGTTGTAACGCCCCGATTCCCAAAAATCGGACACGTCACCGCCACACCTAACTTATAATGGAATCTAACCCTAAACCCCATCATAAGCTCGGTGCTTAGGCTAAAATTATCTCAACCTATCAGAGTACGCTGGATTTCAAGAAACACGGTCCCCTCTGATCGCAGCTTAGCATACTTGGAATAAAGAGCACGTTGACATAGAAAGATTTAAAATGTTTATTACAACTACTGATACCAAAGTCTGAATAAGTCTCACATCGAGATACGGCCAGAACAAGCCGTTTAATTGAAAGTAGTAAATAAATAAAGGTTCGAGAGTAAGTAAACATATAGAATCGAAAAGCTCAAAAGTTCTCTTCAACCTCACAACCTTCTAGTATTCGCCCGATCCCTTATCGCATCGGAGGGATATCCTCGCGATCATACTGTCCACCTGAGATGTAACGCTAGCATCATTAGTCATGAGACTAAGTATGAAATACATACAAGTCAATTAATACACTCACACGACATGAGACACCGGGGTAACATCTCCATAAATATTAACCCAAGGTCGGTTTAAAATATGCAACATGTACAAGTTGGAATTATGCAATGCAATGCACAGTTCAAAGGATGAGCAGTTTAAACCATGGCTTCAAATCAATGCAACAAGCAACACCGAGCTCTCACTTCGTCGGAACACTCGGTGCTATACATACGTACTTAGAACTGCTGGCCAAGTCTTTGTATGTATAGTTAAATGCCCGCCTCATACACGAC
>MAYD01768120.1:0-23292 GCA_001909325.1 Ruellia speciosa
CCTCCTGTGTACATGACACATCTACAAGGATGTGGAGGATAGGGCATATAGGCTCCATGGGAAAATGAAGGACATGGTCGCTGCCTTCACGCACGGAGCCTTCAACGGTATACAGCAGACGGACCTGGAGGATGCATACGAGGCTGCCGTGGCCGCCGTGGACTCGATGTACGGTTGTAGTTTCCCTCAGTTCATGGAGTATATACGTGGCACGTGGTTGGTGCACAAGGAAAATTTCGTACGGGCTTGGACAAACAATGTGGTTCACTTCGGAAATACTACGACGTGTAGAGTTGAGAGTGCACAAAACCAGATGAAGTAGTGGCTGAACTCGTCCACCGGTGCTCTAAATAATGTAATATCCCCAATATTTTAGTAGTTTTTTATTTGTGACTTAGATGTGCAAATTAATTTAACCCTGCAATATGTGGTGAATTTTAGAATTTTAATATATATATTTTAGAATAGAGTGTCGAAATACTCAATCATTTTAAAATTGTCTTGAGTTATTATTATTATTATTACACACAGACACGTAGTACTTTCATTCAATTGGACACGCGGCAACAGTGCTTTCTTTCACCATCAATAAGAAAATTCAGTTATACACGCATGCAACAAAACAATTTCTTTCTTTTTCACACACCTTGCACACAAACCGGGCCCGCTTCTTTTTCTTTTTCATTTTGAGCCCGTAAGTATTTTTTGTTGCTACGCCACTGTCGACGGTAGGAATTTGATGAAACTTGAGTATAGTGATCGTGAGATTGAGAGCTACACAATGACCCAATCGAAATTTTAAACGGTCACCATTGGCTCGGGGCCGATTTCTTGATAGTGACTATTTTTAGCATTCGTCGGACTATTGATTTTGAGAAAGACGACTACAAGACACAGACTGGGGGCAGTCATCTGTGTAGTTTTCAGGATTTTGGGGATGACGTCCATCGAAGTTGGGGGAGAGTTAAATTGGTGGATTTCTTAAAGGGGATTTTGTCAAATAAGGCAAGAAGTTTAGGATTTTTGGTATCTTTAGTATGGTTTTAACACTGCGGGTTTAGATGATGATTTATGGTTTTTTTACTAATATTGATTCTAACATAGCCTCCCTTTATATCTGTGCGTTCGATTTATGACTTAGATGATAGTAGATTGTTATCATCTGACGTTGAATTGTAGCGAATTATGTTGGGATTTGACGAATGCTGACCGATGTGTGTTATTGATATATGTATACGCTTTCGGGGTGCGTAATTTTGAAAGAACAAATACTTGAACGATTGACTTGGGTTTTGAAATGATTCTTGGCCCGTTTGGCCACTGAGTGCGTAAGGATATGATTATTTGGCCATTGACCACAGCTTGTGCGGAAATGTTTGGCTTGGTTGGGTATGTGGTATTATAAAAGGATGATTGGCCTATTTGGCCCTGTGATGTGATCTGATATCGTGTTTGGCTCATGTGGCTGCGTTGGTTAAGAACTATTTGGTTGTTGGTCATAGCTTGTGTTATTTGGCCCGTTTGGCCACTATGTGTATTATTGGTACTATGTTTTGCCCGTTTGGCCTCAGTGTTATGATAGATATTGAGCTGTTGGCCCCGTTATGTGTTGTGTATTTGACAGCTTGGTCACGTGTTTTGGAGATATGTTTTCGGCCAGGTAGAGCCGTTGTAACAATTCGGATTTTGGGATAAGGCCCCGGTTGGGCACGTGTTGTGATAGTGATATTATGTTTGGCCCGTTTGGCCGGTACTAGTGATATGGTATTTTGGCCCGATTGGCCACGTGTTGTGTTGGACTTGTGTTTTGGCCAGTGGGCTGTGGTGATAATCGTATTTGACCCCTTTGGCCTCCGTGTGACGTTGATGTTGTGTTTGGACCCGTGTGGCCATTGTGTGATGATAGTGATACTATGTTTGGCCCGATTGGCCCTCGTGCTGTTATTGTTGAGGATTTGGTCTGTTTGGCTGTTGTGTCGCTTGTGAATACCATGTTTTAGCTCGGTTGGATGTGTTGAATTGTGAAATGATATTTTGGCCCGATTGGCCTGTGATTGGGTGATGGGTTGTGTTGGGCAGTGTGGCCCGTGGTTATTTATATGTGTCTTAGCCGACAGAGCCATCGTGATGCGTTGAATTTGATAAAAGGCCCTAAGGAGCATGCATTTGATGATTTTGCAACAAAAGGGCTGAGTTGAGTAGTGTTGACTTCTGTGCTTGTGTGGGTTGACTCGGCGAAAGGTTAGCTCGTGCGAAAGCCCTATTTACATACTGATATGATTTGGTGTGTTGATGATTTATGTGTGTATGTGAATGTGATATGATTATGCAATGGTGGATAAGGGTGGCATATGATATTACGCGATGCGGAGTATAAGGGTGGCATATGATTGGCACGAGCGCCAGAAAAGCCAGGTGTTGTCCCTCTGAGCGTAAAGACCAGGGAATCCCGGAGTGTCCTTGAAAATGTTGCCGACAGGATGCGTGCTTAGGCATTTAGATATTTTCTATGTTGCATTTAGGATAGATAGGTGTATATTAGGATTCATACATCACGAGCATTGTATCATTTACCAACTGTTAATTGAATGCCTAGTATGGGACGGGTGAGTCAATTAACGATGTTGGTTCTTATATTCTACTGATAATTATCTGTTGTTGATTGTTGTATAGATTTATTGACTGGACGAGACGTAATTGTAATATACTTGTTCCTATCGGTGGTATATTGTTGTTGTTTATGTTATACATCAGTACCGAGCTAGGGAGGTATTTCTTGTTGTGTTTCGTGTTGGATTTAAAAAGGAGAAAATGTTTTGTTTATCTCTTTGTTATGGTTTGGAAAGGGGCTTTCGCCCGCGGGGAAACCCCTTACTCAACTTTTGCTAACTCCCAAGTGTTTACTTCTTTTCAGGTGAACCTGATATATGTGGCAAGGCATTATGGGGATACTGGGTTGAGTGGACCTGCATACTATTTCATAATATAGTGATAACTGTTAGTAGTCGGATTGTTGTTACTGATGTTATATATTATAATATTCTGTCAGGAGATTACTGTTGTGTTATTTGAGATTATGACTTTTAATAAAGGATTAATTTGAATTAGATGTATTTACCTGCCTTGTACTGAAGATCCTAGGCTAGCTGGCCACTAGTCTGGGCTAATCAGTACGGCGTGGCGCACCGGTGGAAATTCGGGGCGTTACAAATACGGCGTGGATGAAGGTGGATAAGGAGATAACATCCTAGCTCACGGATATTCAGTACGAAGAATTTGATTTTTATTATTCCCGCATTACATAGTATTCAAATGTTACATCCAGTTGTACTAATACCATGTGTGTGTAGGTATACGCCGGAGGAATTCCGGTGATGTGTCAAACCGGTGCACATGTCTATGCCTTTCACGTACCTAGCCTGCAAGGTGAGCAACTACTGTCTGAAACTGATGTCTTTGGAGTTGGAACGATTGACCACGATCGGCCTAGATGTGGGCACGAGCTGTGGTTGTCTGTTTAGGCAGACGCACGACCTCCCATGTGAGATGCACTAGGCGATGGCCACGGACACCCCATTATCCCTTGACTCTGTCCACATATTCTGGAGTTGCCTGGTGTACGACGAGCCTGTTGTAGGATCCTCTGAGCCCGAGACAGTCGGTGAGACGGATGACCAGCGATTCTGGCGTGAGACGGTGGAGCAGGTTTGCACATTAATACGATTTGTAATCTGCGTATTTGTCGTTTCGAACTACTTTCTTGGATTATAGGCACTGTAATTTTGCAAGTGAATAGGAGTGACCTGGTTGTCATGCGGCAAGTTGCCTTCATGGTCCACCAGAGACTCAACCCTGGAGCTGCTGGGTACGATGAACCGGAAGTGAGGGAGAACGTGCGAGGGCGATTGAGGGGGAGTTCATCCACGCGGAGGAAGAGGAGCCGTTGGGAGCACAGGGGTAGAGGCAGTTTGCGTGGAAGGGACAGGACCTCCCGTGGCCGGGGCTGGGGCTGGGGCCGGGGCCGTAGCACCCAGTCATCCGCGAGCGAGGCAGCCACGACCAGCGTAGTTGCATCAGTATCGACTGGTATGGAATAGTCTTTTTGCAGGTTCAAGCGTTGTGATTTATTTGTAGATTGTGCTTGATACCAGCCATTGTGCTTTTTTGCATGTTCAGGGGCCGGCGGCGATCCTGACACGCTGTTGTACATCGACATGATCTCCTGGATGATTCGCCCATTTGTCCGAAGGGTCACCAATGTGACCGCCGACAGTACCTGTGGATTCAGGGTCATAGCTAATTCCGTATTCGGCAGCCAGGATCATTAGGAGTGGGTGAGGCGGCGCTTGGTTGATGAATTGTCGGCACACAGGGACCTGTACGGGCATATTTATTGGGGAGGGATTGACAACACCATTACCCATTTGTCGTACTATGATCACGAAAAAAATGTAGGTCCGGAACATTGGATGGAGGTGCCCCTTGACTTGTTTCCCATTGCGACAAACTTCAATGCAGCCGTGTTCTTGTATGGATTTGGAGACGAATCCGGCTCGACGGTTTACACAACTGTCGTGTTGTCCCTGCACTCATCACTGGGTGCAGTAGTTTTCAGCATTTTGTTGGTCTAGGGTTGGTTGCCGACTTCCCCGTTCCTCCTATATTGTCGTTGTGGCACAAGCACTACCTGCCTAGTGTGGATGGGTGGGATCATTTGTACACAGGCAGGCGTGTTCATTTCGATGAAATCCTTGCAAATAGATAATGTCGAGGTTGAACATTGTTTGAACATGTGAAGATTTACGTATTTGAGATCTTTCAGATTTAAGATTGTTTGAACATGTTTGTACGGATTTACGATGTTAGTAACCATTGTTTGAACATGCATTCATTAAAACCACTGAATTCCAATCAAGCACACATGTACAAAAAACTCAGTAGTGACAAATCACACATGCAAACTTAAATGTATTGTACCCATCCATGTCATCATGAAATGAAAAACTAAATAGTCCACAAACACATGTAACAAAAAACTAAATAGTGACAAATCAAACATGCAAACTTAAATGTATTGTACACATCCATGTCATACTGAAAGGAAAAACAAAATAGTCCACAAACATACAAATCATCTGGCCTACCACCAAGCCTCCTCTAGCTTCGTGCGACCAATCTTGTAACGAGCCATAACCTAGTGGACATCCTCCATCATCGTGGTGGCATCCAATGCGGCTTCCATATCCCGCATGAAGTTCGCATACCGAGTGACCCACTAGGCATAAAAAAAAATAATTTATTAGTAGGTTAACAATTTGAAATGAATAAACTACAACAAAAATAAATACACTTACGTATTCGCTCTGCGAGCGGGGACATGTTACGAACGCAGCTGCACCACCGGGCGGCAAGATACGCAGATACGAGTGGGCCACGTACCACTCCATGTACCCCGGGACACATGCACCAGGATTGTCGGTCGCCTGCTGGTAGCGGCTGACTGGAAAAATCCCTATCCCTGGAAATCCATCCCAAAGGTCCTTGGCAGAGGGATCGCTGTACTCCACTCTGTACGCCCTGGACTCATAAGGTCGTACAGCCACGGCCGGACACATGACGCACGGGGGTATAGTCTGCACGTACCCGACCTGGCATATAACACGGCTTGCCGAGTATGGCTCAATTATGTCTTGGTACTGTATAAGGCCGGACAGCAACGTCCTCTCGACATTAGCCGCCAGGTTCGGCCCGCACAGCAACCAATCCACCTGTGGTGCAATGCAACAGTAAAAACTCAAGATAGTCAATATTATGCATGAAATAGAACGCAAATAGTGAGTAAACAAGATGAAATAAATATACCGATGCCGCTATCATCACGTCGATCTCCTCACAAAGATCTACCAAACATGTATCTGTACGATCCTCTGCCTCGACCCGCCACCTGCTCGCGCGGGGAGCATCAGGGCACACCTCCCTCAACTCACATGGCGGACGAAACTGAGGAAAGTACTCGTATATCCAAGTCTGAAGAAGTGTCAGGCAGCCTGTGAGCCCACTGCAATCCCTTGGACTTGCAATCCCCAGGTGGCGGTATAGATAGGCCAGCACCACAGACCCCCACGAATACCCCTCCACTCCCCTCACGCCGTTCTGCAACTCATGCGCGAACACCGGGCATATCCGATTACCACTCTTGTCAACGAACAAGGTGGTACCGAGCGTCACCCAAATCCAGCCCATAGCTTGTGTCGCAGGCACCTGATCTATAATGCACCACTGCACCACAGACTCTGAAAACCCCACCTCCCTGATAGTGATGCCGCAGCTGCTCCCTCGTCAGCCCCAGCATCAACATGGCCAATGTCTGAAGCCGCAGTGAGTGGGGGTCCGTGTTCACGATTCTGCCCTCCACGGGCACTCATAGAATATGCCACACGTCGTGCAGCATGATAGTCATCTCCCTAAACGGAAAGTGGAAAGTGTTCATGTCCTCTTGCCACAACTCCACGTACGCACACACTAGCGGATGGTCGATGTGCCAAAACATCAGGGCGGGGAGGTGTGCCAACCCTGTCGCGTCCACCATGGCCCAGACCTCATCCGTCATGCCGTGCTGGATCGTCACAAGTTGGCGGCACACTGTAGCCTGGTTCTGCAACTTGAGCATCGCGCGCGTTTCCCCTTCCCAAATGCGATGGGCGATGTGACCCAAGAAACTCGGGATCACCGTCCCATCAGCCGGCCTGCCCGGCACAGGCTCAGTAATCTGATCCCTAAGATCTGCCTGGGACCTCCGACTCGTACCTGTATCAAGAACCTCGTGTCAAAATTAAAAACAATTTACATATAAAAAAAATCGCGAGTTAAACGATTGATGCACATACCCGATGTAGAGCCTGACGCCACGAACCTCCCACTGTTGTCCCGCCGATGTGTCCCGTGTCTGCTACCGGTGGATCCCTGCTGCACAATGTCATCAAAGAACTCGTCCGAGTCCTCGTCATCGACATCCCCCACCACATCATATGCCGGATCCTCGTCCAGCACGTCTCCAACCGCCGCTACACGTGCGGCATCCATCTCAATCCTCGTCGCCACACTACTATCTCCAACCCTCTACTTCTTCCCCCAGCTAGCACCGCCGCGCAACGCCTACAATTCAGTAAATCACCGATGAATATATCCATATACATACAATAAATCAACATAAATGAACACATAGTTACACAAAATGCATAAAACGACGTCCGGCTTGGACGTGGGGCGCATGGACGGGGCGCACTCGGACGGGCGCATAGAAACCATGCGCCCCACGGTGGGGCGCATGGATGAGGCGCATGGCAGTTCGCGCCCGGTCTGCACTATGGGGCGCATAGGCGCCTGTCCATTCGGACGAGCGCCTCAATGGGACGCATGGCTAGATCGCACCCCACCGCATGGTGGGCACGATCTATCGTGCGCCCCGTTCGATTCAGTTTATCGGCTGCGTTTTTTCACATTTCGACGATTTTTTGTGTACATATACTGTCATGTGGCCTTTCCTGCATCCTGGACCTTGTTGCAACATGTTTTTCGTCTTTCAAATACAAAAATCTAGAGAGAATTTGGTGTTGATAGAGAGAATGAATAATGAAGAATGAATTTGAAATTTGAAATTTGAATTTTAAAACATCAAAGGGGATTTTTTTAATTAGGAGAGTCGACGACTGTAAAAAAGGAATCGTTGTCTATTAATCCAGTAAATAAAATAACCAAAAATAATAGAAACAACAAAGTAGAAATAATTGTACTATGTCCAGCCCATAAATTTGAGAAGTGGGACATTGCGACAAAACAAAAAGTGGGACATACTCCCTCCCTAATTTTTTAGATGATACCCTCTAAAAAAAATTGAGGGAACATAATTTTATTCGGTGGAGATGAAAGTTAAGATATTTTCTTTTAATTTTGCTCCAATTAGATGCTTTCGAGTATGATCTTATTAATTCAGTAATTTTTTTGTATGTATGATGTATGAGGTGGTTTGAGTCTCTTTGAGTTGAGGGGCAACACAAATCCTTCCAAAGGGAACCAAAAGGAAGGATTACTACACCAAGGAAAGAACAACTATAAATCAAACACCTCAAAGTCTTTGAAACCATATAATTTACAATGTATATATAGCATACTTCTATTATAGATCACAAATTCACAATTCAAATACAACTAAATAAAAAAGATAGAAACTTCCTGGCTTTCTAAAATGCCCCATCGAAAAAAATCAAAACCTTTTCCCATCCCTTTAAGGGAATGATGGTCCAGCAATGATTGATCCCATTGACAATGTTCCTCAGCCAACAGGGGGTCGATGGGCGATGGCAAGCTGCATTGTGGGCCCCAATAAGCGTGAAGGATCGTTCCGTGATGATAAGAGGGTTAAGTGAAGAGCATTTTGAGCTCTTCTATACGTGCAGTTCGAACTTCTTGGTCGGTTAGAGCACCAGATATCATCCGCTGCTTTCTGGCTTGCACAGCTTCCATTCCTTCCTCGACTGTGCCCTGCCAGATTCATAGTACTTGTGTAACCATCAATCTAATGCCTTTCAAACTTCAAAACACGAGACACAATCCGACACCATGAGAAAAGTACTTAAGATCAAGTCATCCACTAAGACAATAACGTAACTCAACAAAGATACCTTCATCCAAGATACATTATTAAACCGGTCTAATCATCATGCTTAAACTTTTTATTCAATCAAAATGTATAATATATGTAGAAATAAGCAACTCATTACTATTCGTAGTTTACAACAATGCAAATTGGTTTATCCCCGAAAATGGCATCCAATCAAAGCAAATAAGTCCGGGAATTGACACCAGCAAATGTCCAAGGAATTACCTTCACAATAAACCGTTTGATTGTCACACTTTTAGTTTGTCCGATGCGATGAATGCGCATAACTGCTTGCTCTTCAACGGCTGGATTCCACCATGGATCCTACACAAAATATAGGTCTTAGCTAGCATTTAATGTCAATTATTTTCATAGGACAGGTGATAATATCCAGCCCAGAAAGTGATGATGAACCATAATACTTCTTGTTAGGTGCAGAATGTGAATTTATACATAGTCTTACCATAACAAAAGCACTAGATGCTGCGGTCAGATTTATTCCAACGCCACCAGCCTTGAGCGACATGAGCAGCACCTGCCATGCGACAAATATATGAATGTATGCCTTGCTTTATTCAACTTAGGGACAGATGAAGTGTGCATATGTGCATGTCATGCACTTGCACATGAATGGCACACCTTAACATTATCTTCATCTGAAAATTGCTTTATTACTTTCTCCCGTTGTTGCTGGTTGAGGGTCCCATCAAGACGAAGGAATGGAATATGATTCCTACAAATGAGCACAAAGTGGGGCTATCACTTCTGTCACTATCTAACCAAGACAAGAAACATCAAGTGATCTGTTTGAATGAAAGCACAAATAGGGAACAGCAAACCAACAGATTGATATAAAAACCAAGCTATAAAAGGAAAGGACTTATCCACTATTCGTATTCAATAGCGAGAGCTATCCACTATAAACCAGTAGAGTAAAACCAAATCATGGTTTTGTATAGTCAAATTCATAACATAGAATCACATGGTTTAGATGTTTCACAAATCCAAAAAATTAGACTATGTGGAAAAGATGATACCGAGAAAGAGGAATCTGCAGTAGATCCAAAAAGGCAGTCCATTGACTGAAAACGATACTTTTAGATCCCAGCGACCGTAGATGTTCAAGTTCACGCATAAGAGCAGAAACTTTTGATGATTCAACCCAGTTCTTCTCAACATCAACCCGGAAACGACTATGTGTTGGAGCAGTGATGAGATCCTGCTTGTTAACGGTCTTCCTGTGGCACAACCAAAGTTAGGCATCAGGATTTCAAATACAGTTTCCTTTCAAGTGTTTGACATAATCAAATGTGTATATCCCTGAATGCATAACCATTTGGCTCGCGTCTGCAATTTTTCATTTTCCTCAGCCTGAGATAGTAAAGAAAATACAAATTGGTAGTAGGATCATGCAGTTTGCTACCTACAAACAGGACAAAGGCCACATGCAGAGCCTCTCCAGCTTGCCAAAAGACATTCTCGGCATAGTTTATGAGCACATGGTGTCAATACTGCATCTTCAAAGGCTTCCAGGCATATTGGGCATTCTCCTTGTTCCCCTTTGCGTAACTCATCGACGACTTCCTTAATATAAGCATGTGATGGTGCTTCTTTGATTTGACCATCTTCATTTTCTAGACCACCCCGGAGGAAACGTCTTGCAAGTTTATTCAAGTCAGAGTATTCCTGAGTGTCACCTCGACTGGACAAATAAAGAATAAGGTCACTAGAAGCAACTAACCAGAAAATGACCAAGAAATGATTTGTGCATAAATCAGGACATATTGACATATGTTTCCAGCATATGATACAAGGGGTATTCTATACAACATCAGACAAATATAACTCAACTCGACCCTGCAACCACAATAAAGAAGTGCAACTGAAATACTTGAGACTTATGATGGTAAAATTAATATCAGAAACTCGACAGTAGCCCATGCCATATGCATGAATAGCATCAAATAAGAAGTCATGTCTGAAAAGGCTGATTTTTGCAAACATGAATAGGTGAATATATGGTATTCATATATAAAATATTTTCTTGTGCTCCTTCCATCCAATATTTATAGGTTCATTTTGACGTGGCATGAAAGAACTTACTCTATCACCCAAAAGTCATGGTAGTAGTGCCAAATCATTATTTTGCATAAGGATGATGTCTTAGACTATATAGCATCCACCCAAAGTGAAATAAGGATGATAATTTTGGGACAAAGCAGTATATATTTCTAAGTAATTAAGGGATGACCGATATACAAGAAAAACTGCACAACATGAAATAAAAAGATTTGAGCTAGAGCATAAAATTGATATATTTACCTCATAACAAGAAATGGATGATCACAACATTGACGAAGACGTAAAAGGAGTTCCAAAATTGAAGCATAGTTATGAAGAACCCGGCCTTGCTCTACAAATTGAGCAAATTTCACCTAAAGATGCAAAATTGAAATATGTAAGAAGAAATATCAAATTAAATACCACATAAGACTTGATAGAAACTTGGTACCTTTGATTTCTTAAACAATGCTTCATAAAAGTCATTTTCCGCTTCAGTAAGATTGCAATAGATCACTTGAATATCCACAGGTGGCAGAACTAAAATTGGCCTGCAAACCAGTAAAGATAAAAGAAAAGCAGAGGATATATATATATATATATATAGAGAGAGAGAGAGAAGGAATTATAAAGATCCCTTTATAACTTCATACCTGCCTTCTCGGTCTGTACTGAACTTAGTTCGTCTTAACATGATTGGCTTTAAAATGGATTGTACCAACTTTAATCCCCTCTCATCACCCTCCTCGAAAGGTTTCTGGACTAGCTTATTCCACCTGCAGAATTGAATATAAAAGTTAATATTGTCCAGAATACATTATTAAAACTTGACAAATGGAACAAATAAAAAGAGCAAAAAAATATTAGGACAACAAGTGCATCATAAGTTAAGTAACATGCAAAAAAAAAAAAACTAAAGTATACCATCATCGGATCAAGTTCAAAAGGGAAGAAAAAGGATAAGCTTAAGAGCAAAGCTATTGCGAATGGCGAGGACCAAGTCCAAAAAATATGAGTTTGGGTGTCAAAACATGGATTGGAAAATTAAATTCCATTATTCAGACAAATTCATGAGTGAAAAAAGGAAGACTACTTATGCAATTAATGGCCTTATATATCTCCCACTTCTGATATGCCTCAATTCTATTTTGAAAGTTCGGTGGATTAAATGAAGTCTCTTTGAAAACTTAAAGATAAACAGTTGAGAACTGAATGCTGACGAAAAGAAGAAAATGTGAAAATAAGATGTTTAATACTAGTAGACAAGACATTAAAACAGAATCCAACAATTTGCCTACCAAATCCAAATAAAATACTTTTGAGGTTAATTGCAATGACCAAAAGATGGATTAGCACCTTACCAAGCCCAATTCCCCCATGGTTCAATCTTCAAAAATCGAAGAAGGCTGAAGACATCCTCCAGGTTGTTCTGTAACAAGGAAGTTATCATTAGGAACTAGATTTATCCCCCACCAAACTATAACAATAATGCTCAGAAAGGGTCTATAACAAGTGGCCAACAGTCCCACAAAACATAATTTCATTCATTTGATTACTATACATGTCTCTGTCTCATATTTCATGTGAATTTAAATCACAATACATAGACAAAGACAGAGAAAAATAATTTTCAAGTAACTTTATTCCAAACTTTGATAGGTCAAGAACCAACAAAAAGGAAGAAAAAAGAAACTAGAGGCAGAATGTGTATGTGGAGTGGTATGATATGTTGGAATGGTAGGAATAAAACTATCATGTACGTATAATGCCTGATATAAGTTGACAGCAATCATGCCCGTAAATTAGAACATAACAACAAATGGTGTGACTAGTATTCTGAAGAGAGAGGAAGAAAATAAATTAATCGATGTAAAAGATTATATTGCATTGAAATTCTTTGCCGAGAATGTAGACCAAGAGAAAGAAACAATCACTCACCTGTATGGGTGTACCTGTAAGGCACCATCGACAATCAGCAGCAAGAGCAGAAGCAGCAATGGAAATTTGGCTTTTGGATGATTTTATAGTATGTGCTTCATCAAGAACCACTCTAAACCATTTAACTGAAAACAATCCTCCATTGTCCTCTTCGTTCTGCAGAGAGATCAACAAATAATGGGTTTTACCAACCAACTCAGGGCTATAATCAAGAACTGTATAAAGTGCAACTCAATTTTTCAAACATGTTTGTACTAGCAAAGAAATAAACAGGGAATATGATGAAATCCTCTCAGGCAGAGTACCTCTGAAGAAAATTCTGAAGCTAGAACCCCGTATGTAGTTAGTACAACATTACTTTGTGCTAGAACCTTGGCATCTTTAGATCTACTTTGGCCATAGTGAACATAAACTGACAAAGCCCCAGATTGAGCATGAGTTTCAATCTCTGTCTAAGAATGAAAAAACAAAAAGAGGAAGAATTCAACCATTAGCGGTTTCTGTTTAAAAACCCATTCGGAAACATCTGTTTCACTTTTGAACTCATAGATTTTTTATACCTTCCACTGGCCTATAAGTGTCATTGGGCACACAATGAGACTACCACCACTCACAAGAGAGTTTTTTTGTTTCTTAAGCTTCTCAAAACCGGAAAACTTGAAAGCTTTCTTTTCAGGTACTGGAGATTTATCCGAATTAAAGCTTGCATCACAGGTATCATTGGACGATTGGCTAGTAGATGAGCTGCTATATGATCCACTTCTTTCAGAACGCATGAGAAGGAGAGATATAGTCATAATAGTCTTTCCCAGTCCCATGGAATCTGCCAAGATCTACAAGCACAAATTGTTATCTAGACTGGAAGGAACTCAAACCACAGAAAAAACATGATAAAGTTATCAACATACTCCTCCTTTAGCCATCTGAAGTGTACTGGGAAATTCTGTTGTCACGTCACCTGAAAAGGCATTCAGGTATATAACTAATCCCCTCCTGCAAACCAAAAGATAAAGTTTATTAGATCCAACTACTGCTTGTAGAATAGTAATCGTGCCATTGAAGCTTCGCTTACTTGTCAGAAAGGCGATAAGCATCCCAGCATGGATGCATTGTGGCTGCAGCCTCATCCATACAGTTTCCCCTTTCCAGCCGAATCATCCAATTAAGAGCCTGCTTCTGGTAAGGGCGAAGATCACACAGAAGAGTGCTAGGAGGTTCCATCTCCTAAACATCGTAAATCAAATTATGCAAAATAATGCAAAACACAAAGAGCATACAATTGAGCTGCATTTACCTCCAATTCTGAGCCATCAGTAACGCCAACAATGCTGTCAAGATCATTATCAGAAATTGACTCCTCATTTTCAGTATTATTTCCACCTCCAGAAGTTGTACTGTTGGACTTATTTATATGCAGGAAAGATGAAGGTAAACCAGAGTTGTCCTGTTCAAGAAAACTATAAGCCCTAAGTTCATACTCATTAAATCTAAGCACCCAACAGATTGCTGATGGTACCTCAGCATTCAAAGGTCTCTTCCTTGTGTAAAGATCCCCTGGAGTAAACTCTGCCTACAAGTCACAAACAAACTCAAATTATAGATGAGGAGCATATGTGCAATTTAAGCAACAACAATTACTCAACATGAAAAGTTTCAGTACAGGGATCATCTAATCTATAAACTTCATTTTCGTATACTATTTAGGATTGAAAAGCATTGTCACCTTCTTAAAAGGAAGAAGTCCAAGTAACTTGAACAAAGTTGGAACTGGGTGAACAATTGACTCCTCTGCTGAATTGCTGGATGCCTTGAGAGATGTCTGAATCTGATGGCTTTTTCGGAACATGGAGCTATTTATGTACATGCTAAAGCACAACATAAAGTTCATAAGTTCCCCGCATTATCAAGTTCTATACTAATTCACTATAAACATTTTGGACATAATAAAACACACATGTGAATTTGGCACTACCAATTTACCTGATAGTTAAGACAACAGCATCCATAGGCCCCAAAACAGTAGGAGCAGATTTACAATACCCTTGAATACAAAGCTTCTTCTCCCTCACAAGAGGTAAAAGGCACCGAGCCCATTCATTCGGAATACGGCCAATCTGCACCAATCCATAGGTAAGCATGATAAAGATGCTTGAGTAAACCTTGAAGACTTGTGATGCATAAAATATGAAAAGTTGTTGTAATATGAGTAAGGCGGCACCATTTCTTTTACTGAAGAACTTGAAATCCACAACTCATGTTACTCTCGTATATCTCAAATTAATCTCTTAAATATCACATATCACTTATTTACTAAAACAGAAAGTATCCAAATTTCAGTAACATACTACATCAATTGCAAAGACCACAAAAATACTTCACCTGAGATGCAGAAAACTGCATTGCAAAATAATAAGATTTTACATAAGAAAACCCAATATACAAAAAGAATCATGTGCAATACCTCTCCACAATTTTTAGTAGAAAACCTAACAATCTCAGAGCATGAACCCACATGCCGGCCTCGTCCACCCCCTAATTTTCCAGGCGATGGCGCCTTCAACTTCTTCTCCACTGGGAAAGTGAAATTCACTTCATCACCAGGCTTCAAAATCCTCCCTTTCCAAGTGGATAGCCCAGATATCTCACCATTTGCCACAAACCACCACTCGCTCCCCAGTCCATTCCTCACCCCACTGTCAGGTCCATCATTCCCCTCTCCCCTGCTTCTGCAAATTGCAGTGATTCCATCATTCCCTTCTGCCTTGCTCCTCTCAATCACTATATTTCCATCATTTCCCTCCCCATTACTTCTCCCAATCACACCGTTTACACTCCCGTTGGATTTCAATCCAGACCCAGGATTCTCGGTCCCATTCGCATTCTCCTGTGCACTAGCTGCAATGATCGGAGACTCCACATTCGAATTACTTATTGGGGGCTCGGACCTTTTGCAAACATCAGGCTTCCTGAAGCTCCTGGGAGTGTCGAAAATGATGTTAATTGCGCCTGTGGGATCGTTGTTGGCCATGTGCAGTGCTCGAATTATGTCCATGTCGGAAAATTCCCCGCCGACAATCAAGCGCACGGTGGAAATGCTTTCTTCCGTGGCCTTATTCCCCTTATTCCCCCTCATCATTCACCGCAGACGATTGGAACCGAAAGAGAAAACGACCAAACTAAGAATCACGCATAAATCCGGCGGGAAGCGACCCCGATTTTAGGATTCAGTGAATTGGAATTGGAAACCCTAGAATTGGACTTCCAATTTTGATTTATATTTAAAAAAATTTTAAATAGTGCAATTGAGTGACGAGGTGCGAAAATTTTTTGGCGCCATAGTTATTAATTGTAGTATTCGCTCCTTTTGAGTTCGGGGCCTTCTACTTTCTAGCATGTTTTAATATTTTTTGAACGCAGCATCTTGTTTCTATTAATAAATACCGACTACCTTTTGACTACCTTTTTGCCCCCGTCATTCTAAACTCCTCCTAATTTCTCTCCTCTATTATTTCAGTTAATACATACCGATATAATCTGCGACGAGTGCGAAATGTCGGAAAATAGAGAAAACGCTACGGATGAAGTAAAATTAATGCGAAAATATCGAAAAAATCGAAACAGGAATAGTCAATGGACCGAACGGCCGGCGATTGCGTTTCAGCCATGGCCCAGACGGCCAGCGATCGTGTTCCGGCCATAGGAGAAACGCGTTCGCCAGCTGTCCAGCCCATGGCCGAAACGGAATCACCGGCCATCCAATCCATGGACCGAATGGCCATTGGGGATGCCCCGGAAGGGGCAACGCAACTGGGTGGGCTCGTTTCAGGCCATGGCAAGGTGGGCTCGTTTCAAGCCATGGCCGAACTGTCCCCTATGGTGTCCGTCCATGGGGCCTGGCGGCTGCCGTGACCACTCTGACCCTGGCCCAAGCAATCCCCATGACCGCCCTATCCTTGGACCGGGCGTTCTTGATGAGCGCTCGAGCCGATTTTGCCTTATTTTTTCGTTCTTTCAATTGTTTTCGCAAATTTTCATGTTTTTAATGTGTTTGGATGAATAATATGTTATGTTACAATGTTACAGATACCTTTAGAAGAGTTTGGTGGAGATGGCATTGACTATGACAAATATTTCGTGACGTTAGAAAAGTTTGAGAGCGATTCAGTTGCTCTAGAGTGGGCGAAAGCAATGGCCATCAACATTGGTTTCGAGCTAGTAATTGCATCATACAAGAATAATAGGAAAAGAAAGTTATTGAAATGCGCACGGGGGCTGAAGTACCGAGGGGCGGCCAGAGATCCAGAAGCATTATTTAAGAAGGTCCAACAAGGTGGTTTAAGCACGACGCATTTAGGAAGGTCCAGTAGGCCGCTACAGAAATGGAGAATGAAATTGTCGTGGCGATCATGGAACAACAGTATGCGGGTTGGCCTAGGGTGCTTGAGTATATTTGGGGGATGTGGTTAGTGCACAAGGAGACGTTCGTCTGTGCTTTGATGAACTGTGTGCTACATTTTGGCAACACTACAACGTGTAGAGTTAAGAGTGTACATAACCAACTCAAGCAATGGCTAAACTCGTCTTCGGGGTCACTCGATACAGTGTGGACGAAAGCAAATAAGGAAATAGGCTCTCAGCTCACCGACATCAAATATGTGCGTGAAAGATTATGTAAAGTGTTGTCACTATAGAGTTACTTGCGATGACCAATCTAAAAAGATGCTGTGTGTTTTTAGGTGTACTTTGGAGGAGTCGTGTCGCCAATCGGCAGCTAGGGACGTGCAGCTTCCGTTGAACTACCTGACTAGGTGTATGTCCCACTACCATTTGGACTTGTTGGCGGAGGAGGTGGGGCGGTTGGCGATTGTGGGAGTCGACGTGGTCGAACGTTGTGGTTGTGTGATAAAGAATACACACCAGCTTCCTTGTGCGTGGGAGTTGTGGAAGGCGTACGCGGAGGGTACCTTGATCGGTATAGACCGCGTTCACTGGTTCTGGGAGAAGCTGGAGTATGCCGATGACAACGGAAGAGACGGAGATGGCCATATGGAGGGCGAGGAACTATCGCAGGACCATATATTCATCCACTCGCTCATTGCGCAGGTTGACACCATGGGTAGCACTGTTGCTGCCGATATTGCCAGGATTATCCATGCGAAATTGAACCCCAAATGCGCTGGGTACGGGGAATCGGCTGTGAACACAAACGTAAGAGGTCGACCAAAGGGGAGTACTTTGACAAAGTGCAACCTGTGTTAGTGGGAGTACAAGGACCGAGGCCGAGGTAGCTCCACAACCACTTCAACAGGTCAAGGGTAGAGATCGTCTTCTGGCAAGAAGACAAGCATGACTGATACGTGTTAATAAATGAGTAATGTGTTGTTAAGGTACTATTTTTTATGAACTGTGGCTTTGTTTTACAGGTGGTGAGGACAGTCAGGCGTTTGATGCAAGTTTGTTCCCCCATATCGACCGAATCCAGTAGTTGTTTAGATTTACATTACCAGGTGTGTTTATGTGTGCGCCGATGGCAATTGTGGCTTCCGGGTGATTGCGCACTACTTGAATGAGGACGAGGAGCAGTTGAGGTTAGCGCGGAGGCACCTTGCAAATGAAATAGAGACGAACCAGGGCCTTTATGCTCCCATATACTTTGATGGCATAGATGCTGCCCCCGCGCGTATTTGGTACTTCAATAGCGCGCCGCCCCTGGACAGGAACTGGATGGTGATAGTAGATGACCTGTTTCCATTGGCCACAATGTGCAATGCTGTTGTATTCTTATTCGGGTACGGAGATGGCAGGTGCGAACTTTTACTCCTCCACTATGCTGCCATTGCAAGCAACAAGAGATTCCACTGGACCGAATTCAAAGATCGTCATTGCTCACCTGGGCAATGACTTTCGGCATTTCATTCGGTTAGACATGGTGAGAGACTTCCCCATGCCACGTATTCCTCGTTGGTGGTACAATTACCACCAAAGTAGTGTGGATGGCTAGGACATACGGTACAATGCTCGGATTGCTTTGTGGACTACCCTTGGAGGGTAGCGGCTCACCTGAACTACCCTTTGCATCTTTGTATAGTTAATTTTTCCAGCGTAATACACTACTGACTGTTAGTTAATTCATTTTTTTATCGCTTTTGGGTTATTCTCAATTAAATTGTGTGCTCGGGATGGAAAGAACCGAATGCATCATAAATGTATAAAAACATAAAATATTCATGGTCCCAGTAGTACGAAAACATAAACATAAATCTATAAATACAGATCATCTGGCATCGCGCCAACTCTGCTTCAACTCCTCATACTATGGCTCGAGCTGCCTAGCAATCTCAGGGGCCCAGATATGCAGTAGTCCCAGCCAATCCTGCAGCATCCCTGAATACCAGTCGTGCCACTGCAAAAGGATACAAGCATTTACCAAAATACACTAGCAAAAACACTAACAACAATCTGAATCACTATAAAATGTAAAGTAAATGACCAAGAAAACTGCACTTACGTATTCGCTATTCGACCGTATGTACTGGGGGACAAATGCCGCTAGTGTTGAGAGCAGGCGAGGATGCGAATGGTGGGTGAACTAGTCCATGTAGCCCGGGATGCAAGCCGCAGGGTCATCAGTGGCGTGCTGATGCTCGGACAGCACGAGCGTGAACTGTCCCAGGAAAAGGAGCCACTGATCCACGGCAAGGGAGGCCGAATGCTTGAGCTTATATGACTTGGAAGCCCAAGGTCATAGATGAACATCCGGAGTCAGGATCGAAGTTAGGATAGTCTGCACATATCCAAGCTGGTGCAGAACACGGTTGGGCGGTACTGCTCCACGATGTCACGATACTGGATGAAGCTGGCCATTAGGGTCCTCCTCACCCCAATCATCGGGTCCACAGCATATGGCAACCAGGTCACCTGCAACAATGCACTTCAACAGTAAGACCAAGTCATGCGAAAATGATGCGTAAGTAGTGTCAAAATGATGCATAAGTAAATGTTTATAGTAATATATATACTTTGGACGCAGTCATACGGTCCACCTGCACAGGCAGTAACTCGAGGCGCGTCAACAATCTATCCTTCGCCTTGACAAGCCACAAAGCGACCCGGGCAGAATCGAGAGCAAGGACCATCCTATCCTGGTGAGTTCGGGACGGTCAAGAAATACTCGTAGATCCATGCCTGCATCAGTGTCAGGCACCCGATAAGACCCTGGCAGTCCCCTGCTCGCAATCCCCAGCTGTCGATAGAGATAGGCCAAGGTGGCGGACCCCCACGAATACCCTCTCACGTCGCCCACGTCCTCATTGATCTCGTGCATGCAGGTTGGCCTAATGCAGTTCCCATTTTTGTCGACGAACAAGGTGGTACCCAATACAATCTATAGCCATCTGATGGCCCGCGTGTGATCAATCTCCCCCTCCACGCACCTCTGCATGATGGTATCAACTTACACCCCACCGTCCATCAAATGCCGGCCAAGCAAATCTCCCCACATCATCCCTAAGATTTGCATGCAGGCCTTCTATAGATCTATGGTATTTGAGTCGGCGTTGACCACCAGCCCTTCCACTGGCACGTGCAGAATATGTCGGACATCGTGGAGCATGATCGTCATCTCGCCAAAAGGAAGGTGGAATGTATTTTTCTCAGGCTGCCATCGCTTCACGAACGCACACACCAGCGCATGATCGATGTGGCTATGCCTGGTGGCCAATAGGTGTGCCAACCTTGGCCCAGCAACCATCCCCTATAGCTCCCTCGAAAAGCCCCCAAATGCCTCAATCAACCTGTGGCATGAGGTCGTCCTATTCTGCCACTTCAGTATGCCCCTCGTCTCACCATCATAGAAGCGGGACGCCATGTGCCCGAGGAAGCTCGGGATCACGAAACCATCAGCGGGGCCACCGGGACATGGCCTTGAAACCAACCAGCTCCGATCGGATGTTGTCCTGGATCGCTTGCTGGTCCCTGATCATATTGTGAACAAGCCATGTTAGCAAAGTTAACAAAATTAATAATTCAATGCAATCAGCTACTAAGTGTGAGAGTATACCCAAAGTCGATCTCGAGGGCACGAACCAGCCGCCTCTACCCTGCCTCACCTGAACATAGCCCGAGACAGATCCCTCATCAATGGAGTCGTCAGAGTACTCCGCCTTCCCATAATCACCCTACTCCCACATGCCCTGATCCCCAGCCTCCACTGCCCCTCCCACTTACTCTGCCTCCTCTCCTACCTGCTGCCCATACGCTTGTGCAGCCTGCTCGCGCTGGCGCTCCTCTTCCCTCTCCCTTTGCACGGATCCAGTCACGCCTTGCTCCCTAGCGTGTCGTATTCCCGACCTGCTCGAAGAGCCTCTCCCTCTCAACAATTACAGAACATAATAACAATTGCAAATAAGACACTTCAAATTCTACCTAAAATCATACATCATTTTCATATCTAATATTTCAATGTAAATCTTTCCTAAAGAACGACATTTACTCACTAATTTCGTGTGATATAATAATACACATTTGATGAGAACGGATATATTCGATCATTACACAACATACTACCTATAATACGCCTATAGAACATAATAACAATTGCAAATAAGACATTCAAATTCTACCCAAAAATGCACATCATTTTCATATCTAATATTTCAATGTAAATATTTCCTAAAAAAATGACATTTATTCAGTAATTTCATGCGAGGCAATAATACGCATTTGACGAAAACGGATATATTCGATCATTACGCAACATATTATCCATGAAAAATTAGTAATAAACACTGAAAATACAAAAAATACTAAAAAGGGACAAAAAACATGCTTCCCAGGGGAAAACGGCCATGATGGTCGTTTCTCCCTAAGGCAAGGCAGCCACGGGTCTTGTGTGGCCGCCTTCGACATGGGGAGGCGGCCACAACCCATCACCGTCGCCCATGGGCCGACAGCGATGGGTACTGTCCCGGCCAAGGCCGGGATGGTCAGCGATTATGTCTCGGCCTTGGCCGAGATGCTGGCCCATCGCGTTTCACCTTAGGGTGAAATGCGATCAGCGGCTGCTTGGGTCGCTGGTTGAGCTGCCCAAGTGTCCGAGTTGTTTCGATCCCTTTTTTGAGTTTTTTTTACGTATTGCCAGTGTTGGAATACTCTTCCCACATCCTGGCTTATGCTCCGACATGCTTTCCTAACGATTTTGTACAAAAATCTAGAGGGAAAAAAGTTAAAACAATGAAACGATTTGGTAGAGTGAATGAAGATAAAATTTTGAAAATTTAAATATATGGGACCAGGATCAAAATGGTAATTCGAAGAGGCTATACATATGAATAAGAGGTTGTATATAGTAACGTCCTTTTATTTTACTACAATTGATTTGCCATTTAGCCGCCTACTTACAGGCAAACTTTTTTGTGATAATGATAGGTAAGTTTCAATTTAAATTCTGGGAATAAAATATGAGATAGAAAAGGAAAAGGTTCTGTTTATCTCTTTTTTCACTGCCACGTCACCCAACCTTCATTTCTCTACCACATTATTTAAAGAATTCACCCCATATTTATACTCATACCAAAGAACCCACAATAAGATTCTAAATTTTCTCAATACTATATCATTTAATTTATAAATTACTATTCACATCCTCTTTTACTACATATTGCCCCTTTTGGACAGTTTTATCCCTTATTCCATTTTCACTTTTTCTCTATAGAAAAAAACATCTCAACTAAAAATTGATATGTTGAAGTGTGAAAACATCACGAAAACTTCGAAAATGGCTGATTACGACACAAAATTCAGTTAGAATTACAAATAATCAAAAAATTCTTTTAAGAAAATTTAAAAAATTACAAAAAAATTGAGAAATATTCTAATGAAACCTGAAGAAAATTACATGACTAAAATTAATTATTTTAGAATTACAAACAATCCAATTTTTTTTTAAAAAATTCTGGGTGAAGGAGAATCTATTCCCGAGTCTAAGCCCGAGTGAGTTTGGGAGGTTCTCTGCCGAGGGGCGGTAGCTCTCCCAGCTATGCAGCTAGATGAGCTCAATATCGCGCCCACATCTGTGATGTTGAGCTCGCTTGGCCACATGGCCGGGCAAGTTCCCAATTAATATCATGTCGTATAATCTCAATTAATGTCGTATCATGATCGACCACATGTTTGTTTGTTTATAATTTCAATTAATGTTGTGTCGTGATCGACTATATTTTAAGTTTTTGTAAAATTTTTCATTCTAACATATCAATTTTTAGTTGAGAGATTTTCTAAAGAGGGAAAGTGTGAAAAAAGGGATGGGCAAAAATGTCCAAAAGGTGGTGAATATGTTTAATAACTAAAAAAGTACTATGAATTACTATGATTAAATATGTTTGTTCAAATAATTTTTATTTGCAGTCTAAAAAATATCTGTATTTAGAATATTTGACCAAATTAAACAATTATTTATTTATTATTATATTAAAGTTTATTAATATTATATTTATATTCATATTTACTCTTTAAAATTTCCTGGAATTTTTTTTTAATTTCCCACATGGTGGTTCTTCCCTAGAACCGCCGATAATGTTGCTCTTTGTAACACCCGGTGTTACTGTACCCAATTTCAGAAATTTTAATTAGAAATT
>MAYD01768124.1:0-19937 GCA_001909325.1 Ruellia speciosa
TACACTTAAAAAACATTTCGCAACTTTAGGCCACTTAATTTAATTATTTCGTAATCAATACATTAAGTCACCAATCCATATACATATTATGTATATATAGTAGTAACTATGACACACTCGAATGTCCAATCACTTATTTTTTCTTTTTCATTTTATTCCATGTAAAAGACAAGTAATTCGATATAAAATTGCTAGATCAACATAAGATTTCAATTAAAAAGATTATAAAAAAGATATGGATAAAGAGTGATAACAATAAAATATTATGGGGTCTTTTGCACATTTTAAGGTTGAAGGATAAAGTAGAAAAATGATCAATGGTTGAGTCTTTTTTTGGGTTTAGCCCAAATCAATATGCTCCCTCAATTCTTTTTTATTTGTCACCAAAATGTGGTAGGTAAGATATAACACCAATTTTTTGCTGACAAATAAAAAAAAATAATAAATATTGCATGCATTATTTATTCTATTATTGATTCGATTTCCCGAATCAACAACCCGCATTGTCGGAAGAAGGACAGAACCTCGAAGCTACGATTCACTAAAACTAAATTAAACTAGGAAAGTTGTAAAGAAAGCAGTAAAGATAAAAATGTAATTTGGGTGGTCTAATTAGCGACCTGGTTTTCATTTCAAAACCCGGTATATATACAAGTATAACCTAAGGAACGTAACTAGCCTACAAAACTGCCCACTAACGCTACTACTAATTGCCCTTCAAGGCCTGTTAATATTACAACAATAATGAGAAGGTAATGGTTCGAGATCATTGTGTAACCGCTCCAGTATGCATCATCGGCCCTTCATCTGTGATTACTCCTCGGCCCAGCTTCTCCTGGGTTTATCTTTAGTCCTTTCCCGATCGCTTACTTAACGGCTCTCCTTCTTATCATTTCGACCGAACTTAAGTTCGGCCCAATCCTTTGGCATAGGGTCGCTTAAACCTTGGTCGTGCCTTTTGGGCCGATCTGACGGCCTTCCATCCTAGTCTCCCGATCGATTTGGCCATTGGCCTTGTTTTGTGGCCGTGACTCATGGCAGTTACGATCGTTATTATATTTTATCTGTTAACATAGGCCCCCCTAATAAGGTTTTTCTCGACCGAAGGAATGTCAATGGTCGTGAGCCTAATTTCCATATCTCTGCAATTACTGCCTTAGAAGATTTTGCCAAAATTTTTGTCAATAATTACTCTAAGGCGTCTCGTCTCCCTCAAACGTCGTATCACATTAAATGGGCTTTGGATAATGGGCTCACTGCCTATAAAGGATTCCTTGTGTGAGTCATCTTCCTGCACTCTAAGTTTGCACCAAAAACCCTATTCTTTCAAGGGTAGTGTATACGACTTTCTTTGTTCGTCCGTCTTTTAACTCGAATTACTGCCTAATAGCTTCCCCATATCGCGCACCGAACCCCGAATCATCTGATTCCGAGGGAGAGTATCCTAACGATATAACCCTTCCATCGAGAGTTTATACCGGTCATGGGTATACTCCGACCTTAGCTCCTTAGCACAAAAGTTTGTTTGGAAACATTGCTGGTGAGTTACAGGCCCTTTTCTTCGCCGTTTCATCAACTATTCCTATCAAATCACCATACATTATGGTGAAGCTCACTCCTGCCGACTGTGTCACCAGTCCAATCCACCGAAGCTCATGGGTTGATTGGTACAACGGGATTGAACCTAAATTTAGGAACCATTGGCGTCGCCATTACTTGTACGATGTCATTACCCTCTGCACTCAAGAGCTCAAAGTCCAAAATCACCATATGATGGCCACTTTAGCCTTTTGGAACCCTTCAGTGAATGCCTTCATCTTGAAGAACGTTGTCACTTGCCCTTCTCTGTTGGATGTGGTAAAGTTCCTGGGGCTACCCATTTATGTTGCCAACATCCCGACTACTCTAACCAATTTAATGGTTGAGGAGCTGTCCCTCCGTCCGAGTAAGAGGAAGAACCACAATGAAGAAGATGCCGAAGGTTTTGGCATCATGACTTATGGCCGGAAGGTAAAATGTGGTAAAACCACCAAATCACATACGTATAAAGGTTTCATTGAACAAAACATGGGGACTGGTGAAGTGACCGATGCTGAGCACATTGCCTTCCTCCATTACTGGATTTGCCAATATGTGACTTGTCCAGCTGTTAGGCAAATGTCGAGGATGTACTTGTTGGTGGCCGACTTACTGGCCATGGATGTTAGTTATTCGGTGGGATAGTGGTTCTCGGCTACCCTATATAATGGCCTGTCCCAAACGGCCTTAGCCATAACCATTCCGGACACCAAAGCTGTGCACTTTACAGGCCTAGTATGGTTCTTACAGATGTGGTGGGCTAAAATGGCCCCCCATCTGTTCCCTGTCCCCCTTGAAGGGTTTCATTCGGATGCCCCCCCCCCCCGCCTTTCATCCGTAGTGAATACTACCGAGACTACCCCAGCTGTCAACGACAATAAGTGGCCTTCCTTCCTCACTATGGAAAATTAGCTTGAGCACCACTTATTCCGCCAATGATCGACATGACCCCCCATTCATGCACATGTCTTATACAAGTCTGGGCAAGGCCAACCAGGCGTTGGTCCGTCAGTCTTATTCTTCGGCCATGAAGCTGCGGTTCATTATCTATGGCCTTTATGCGGAAATGACCAAACGATCCTCCCCTTTGGCAGCAGCCATGAAGGCTATATCGTACATGCCTCATTACTTTGCTCGGCAATTGTCCTGCAAGCAAAGCATCTCACGGCTTCTTACATGGCCCTTCCAAGAAATGAAGGAGGATCACCAACCATGGTCATTGTTGATAACTAAAGATGCCAACACAATCATCAGAATTCACCAAGCTCAGCAAGATTGGTGGTCGTTATACCCTTTTTAGCCAAACCCTGACTTTCGCTTGGGCTTCTTACCTTGGTGGACAGGCAACAGATCCACAATCTTGCCGGTGTTGGTGAAAGACATTTGACAGCGACTCATAAGCATTTTCCTCCCTACCAAGCGACCTCGGGAAGCATCTTCATCATCCACGCCATCTACTAACCCTAGGGCCAGAAGGCAACTCGGCCCAGCACCCGACCAAGGCACCAACGTTGTGCATTCTGTGGCTCCCTGGGTAGTCGGCACATCAGGTACCCCTTTGCCTTATATTTCACCTCATTTCCTTGTTATTTCTTTAGGGGTCCCTATAATACTTATTAGCCGTTCTCCCTTGCTCAGTTTCCAGTAGTTTAAGGTCGGCTGTTTCCTGCCTAGTCGTCACTCTGACCAGTTTGGGCCCGGCCATCACTCCGGCCAGTTCTGCTGTGCCATCTTCTCCACCACCTCCAACAGATGAAGGCAGGCCATGATGCCATTCTTCTGTTCATATTTTGAGGCCGAATCCGTCGGCTGGATCATCCCCAAACATTACTACAGTAAGTTGGTCCTTCAATTCTTACTTACTTTTGACACCAAAAGATACCAAACTGACTAAACTGTGAATAACATGTCTTTTAGGCTCCTATCATTCCCGCGGCAGAAAATGTTGATAGCGTCGCACCATTAGTCACTTCTCCTTCAACAGAACCTCCTCAAGACGATACTCATTTTCCCCCTACGGCACATCCCCCATCGGTAAAGAAGGGTATCCCCGCTGTCCATCCTTTAGTTGACACAACAACAATGGCAATTGAGGGTTCTACAACGGCGGAAGACCACACAACCGTGACCAAGGATTCAATGGTAGCCAAAACGAACCATCTGACCTCGTTGGGAACTCCTGATGTATTTGAGCCCCTAACGCATTCCTTCGGCCAACTTTCACGTGATGAGGACGATGTCTTGACGTCTATCCCTCTAACCTCACCTACTCTTCCGAACCGCGTAGCCCAAATCGAATTTTTTATGCAGCGGTCATGGAAGGACTCTTTGAACTATTAGAATGAGGTGAAAGAAAATTTGGCCTTCTTCCAGACCCCCATGCCCTAGGTTCAATTGGCGAGGACTTTCACGCCAGGGTTGCAAAGATCATAGCCTCAATCAACTCTATTCATCATATTCAAGAGGTGATCTTGCAACACCAACAAGAAAAAGAAGATGAAGACGCACGGACCGCCCCACTGAAGGAACTCATTCTCAGCCACAAGGAATTTCAACACCAGGCACAAGACAGATGCACCCGGGCCAAGGCCAAACTTACCGTTGTAGTTGATGAGATTACTTCCGTTGAAAAGTAACTGGAGATCCTTCAGGCCAAGCTCAATGGTCTCTGTGCTCGTAAGTAGAAACTAACGGTGGACATTGCCGATGCTAAGGCCACTATTGGGGGTTCTCATCGGCAGATCACGTCAGTCCAGCAACAACTTGAGGCATTTCCTTCTCCTGTCTACTTGGTGGCAAAGAAAAGAATGGGCCAACTTACGGAGATAGTCAATGACCTCTGAAGAAAGGCTAAGGCATTATGGTCAAACATCACTAATGACCAAACAACCATGAAGACCCTGAACCAGTTTTTTTCCTTGAATTCCCTTTCCCCTTGAAGTTGTAAAATTTTTAATATTGTACCTTGTAAAATATTTCGTTTTTTATCAATACAATGTTAGTTTTAGAATGAAATTTGTATTTGCACTTTGATTTCACTTTCGGCTTCAACTATTAACCATTGATACCTGTTTATGTTGAGCCGTGAATAATTACAATTGCATCCAAGGCCACAAACTGTTGTTTATTCGCTTTGGACAAGTAATCTATCATTGCCCAATGGTCAGCACTTTCATAAGGGCAATCGCCAGCCCCGACCCCTTAAACCGTCGAGTTTTGATTCCAAGAGCCGTATGAATGAAGTGCTGCATGATAGCAACCTTCCCATTTGGGCGGTTCGACCTCAACAATCTGGTCGTACAATCGGCCATGGGTTGGTGTCTTTGACAGTAATCTCAGCCATCAGTTAACCCGGTTCTTTGAGAGGTAGCCGTTCCTGCCCATCCTTTGATCCATCTCCTGGATCTAAAGCTCGGCATTAGTTAAACCCATTCCCACCTTAAGGAATGGATCTTCATATACCTGCATGCGGAGCAACTTTAGTCGTCCCGCATTAATGGCTTTCTGCAGAGCCTCTAGAAAGTGATTACACTTACTTATTGAGTGGTTCCGGGCATTATGCCATTTGTAGTATCTTCTTACTCTCTTCATATAGTCGGGAGTGAAGACTGGTTGGCCCTTAGGGAGTACAATGAGTTTGGAAGTTACCAACTCATCAAAGATTTCGTTAGCCTTTGTTATATCAAAGGTGACCAGTACTCTTTCCCCTCCCAGGGTTAGCCTTTGGGCCGCTGATGGCCTTAAAGCCTTACAGACGTAAGGTTGGTCATCTACAACCAGTTCAGCCATATAGACGGTCGATTGATCAAATTGATCATCTTCGGACTCGATTTCATCGGTCCATGATCCCATGACCAAGAATTGTCCGTGTTGTCTAGGCCGTCTTTCGGCCTTACTTTCTTCTTCATAAATCCGTTCCAATCGAGCGGCTCGCCCTGCAAGTTGAGACAGGTCATGGATGTTAAGGGTAGTTAATCAATGCCTGAGCCGTGAGTTCATGTTCTTAACGACTATCTTGGCAAGTTCATGCTCGGGGAGTGAAACCGAACACTTGCCTTTTAGTTTCTTCAGTCGATCCAAATAATCGGTTGCTGACCCAGAGGTCCCTTGCTTGACATCCATCAAGTCCATCAGGCACACCTCTGGGGCAGGATTGTAGAAACGGTCGCGGAAGATCCGTTCCATATGCTCCCAATTTTCGACAGAGTCTGGTGGCAAAGAAGCGTACCATGTGAATGCCAAAACTGTAAGAGAAATGCCAAATAAGTGTAATTTGAAGTAAGAATTCATGGTTATTTCCCCCCATTGGGCCGTGAAACGGTCTATGTGTTCAACCGTTGAACACCTTTTGTCATCCCCTGAAAATGCAGTGAAGTCAGAGGTTTTAACCCTTGTTAAGGGGTACCTCTGTTCCACCCATTCGCGGTAGGGCTTTCAGTATATTGGTCGGTCGAGAGGCCACAAGTAATTGCCATATTGAACGGTAATGATATTAGCAACCACGTCTTGTAAGTTTACATGACCTGGCTGTTAAACTTGTGTTGACAAAGGCGGTGGAGAAGGCACAACTGCTGGAACGGCCAGCTCCGGTGGTGCCTGTTGATATCCCCTTTCAATAGGGGCAGCCTGGTATCCCCTTTGTTGGACGAGAGGATATTGAGGGGCCGCCACATACTTAGGCGGGACTTGTTAACCCCATCTTGGGCCCATGGGACCGCATGGCGCAGCTTGGTATCCCATGGCCTAGGGACGTGATATTAAGGCCCCTGGCCATAGTAAACTGCTGGTGGGATATAACTTCCAAGATGGATACCCTGATACGGTCTGACATTAGAGAATCCTTGTTGGGCATACCCTATATAGACATTTGATAAGTGCCGCTACTTGAGGCATTGGTGGGAACCATTGATACCCCTAGGGGAGGTAAATTGGTCCCAGCCATAAATCAGCTTTCATTCGGCATAACCGTCGGTACCATTTGCTGTTATAGAAATGAACCCATGGTTTTCGAAAAAGCAGCCAATTGATTGAGCACGTCTTGGGGCATCATTCCCCGGTAGGAATACTCTGGTATACGAGACGATCTGGACATATTATTATGGCCGATCGTAGTCCCCGAAGGAGGCAGAGGTATTATTACCCCCATATTTCCTTCAGGGGTCCTTAATGGACTTATGTCCGGCGTGCGAGATGCACTGGTGGGGTCAATTGTAATACCCTGTATTATAGGTATAATTTAATCCAGAATTAAATCAGATTAACCTGTAATCCCTGAGATTTAGGACGAATTTTTTTCGCGAGATTAATTATCAAAGGATAATTAATTCTCAAAGGCGAAAGGGGAGGTTTGACCAAAGTAACACTCTGATGTCATGAGGATGTGAGATGTGATGAAGGAAACGAATTTCGGAAAAGGAACTAGAAAGAAAAAATTTCGAGTGAGAATACAGACCAATGAAAATAATTAGAAGGGACTAATTATCCAAGATATGGTCCAACAAGTGATGCAAAAGTGAACGAAATGAGATAAAGATGCCAAAGTCGAAGAGTGTCGAAGTTTTGAGCATTTTGTCGAGTTATAAAGGTAGTGTCGAAGTGTGAAGAACTCGACACATAAAACCCCGACATTTGACAGGATCAAATGAGGAAATTCTCTAATGCATGAATGTCGAGTGTCGTAGTATTAGTGTCGAGATTTTGGGACCTCGACACCTCGACACTCGACAGGCAGGGAGTTGTGTCGCGTTTTTAGTGTGTCGGGTATCACGTTTTTAATAACACTGTAAAACACGACACACGACAGAAAAACCCGACACACGACACACGACACATAATAATCCTACACACGACAGACGTAACTCAACACTCGACACTCGACACACGACACACGATAATAACTCGACATAGAATACGACACACGGAAAAATCTCGACACATGGCATAAAAAGCTCGACAATCTCGAATTTAAGCCTCAAAATCTCGACAATGGCTGGGGGAGTGTAGGATTTTTAAGTTGTGTCGTGTTTTTGGTGTTGGTTTTCATTTTCTAGGCTTGTAGAATAGCCTTTTGACTCATGTGTGTATATATACACACACTTAGACACTTTTTCTCATTTATTCTTCTTTCTCAAACTTACAGTCGCCATTTCTCTCAAGGTCTGAAATTTTTGGACCTCCATTCCAACTTGATACAATGATTTTGGGGATTTTAAGTGTAGATCCTTACTCCCCACGACGAGATAAACATTTCCTACGGTCTAAAATTTTCATTTGGACAAATTTTCACAAACCCATTTCAAGGGTTTAATGTTCACAGCCCCATAATTTTGGTACCATTGAGATGATTTTGGACTTAAAATTATGGAAAATCAAGTTATAATAAACTTGTAAATGGTATTGTTGGACTTAAAATAAATTTTGGAAAAACTTTTTGTTTCCACCGATTACTCAAGGTTCCAAGCAAAATTTTGGAAATTTTAAAATGTTACATGGGGATTTTTAATGGATCTTAAATGGGTATGCAAGTTGAAATGAACCCGGAAAACTTGATTTTGGACCTAAAAATCAATTTGATGAAAAATGATGTTTTTCATTCCATTCGGGTTCTAATAGGTTTGAAGGTTTTTGAAATGTTAAATATGGACTTTGAACATTAAGAATAAGTCCAATGACTTATTAGCATTCAATTTAGTTTGAGCATTAAAACCAATTTTGTAAGAAATGATGTTGATGCCGTTTGTTCAAATCTAAGCAACATCTTGGGAATTTTGGGAATGTTTGGTTTATGAGTTTTAATGGGTTTTATAAGTTTTGTGAAATCAAAACTTGAATCTTTTAATGTGGGCATAAATTTAAGTTCAAGGATGCCCTAAGTTTCAATTAAAATGAGATTTGAGATCTTGTGGATTAACTCAAGTTTTATTGAGTTTGAAAAATCACTTCTTTTGGTAAATGGCATTATTTTAAGTTTTAAACTTAAAATGATGATTTTTTTTAATATGAGTTGATACTCATTCTTTTAAAATCTCATTCTTGTGTTGAAATTAAACCTCTATGGATTTAAAGAAATAATCCAAGTTTTATTGGGATTAAAGCATAATTTGGTTTAAACGGTTTCATCTCCAAGTTTTAAAGTTGAAGTGTAAATTTTTAATATGAGTCTGATACTCATACTTTTAAATCTTTTTGGATTTGGAATTAATTTTTAATTGTATTTTGAGTTGGATAATTGATTATTTTAAATGGGCTTAGCTTGGGCCTAATTCATATTTAAATTAATTGGGCTATGGATTTTCCAAACTCAATTTAATGTTTTATAGGGCCAAAGCCCTAATCGATAACCATAGAAGATTTAAATATTCACGAGCGTGTTTTACAAATTCCTTCGACATATAAAGTTTATGGAATTTATTTTAAATAATCCAAGGGCGATCGTACAAACTTAATCGAATATTCCAACATGAATATTCCTATGGACTTAAAGGGATAAACTTTGGATGGTCTATTCTTCCAAATCGAGACTTAGAATTTGAATTCTTTTTCGCGATACGGAGGAATCGTCACCATTTCACACCCTTAGAACGTTGGACTTAATTATCCCTAGATATTTGAATGTCTATAATCTTTAAAGATTAATTTTAAGGGGTAATTAATAGAATTTCATTTGTGTCCAGTGATTGAAATTCCCGGGTAGAACTTGGACACGCGAGTTGGAATAGGATCCTAGTGGATCAGGTGAGGATCATATTAGAGAGATCGTGACCCAGTCAAGTATCAGAAGACTGCAGATTAAGGTAACGATTCTTACACATGGGCAACCATAAGCCCTAATTAAAATGGAAGTGCCGAATTTTATTCGGCCTGATAAATTTAAATAGATGAAAGCATTTATTGTTTATTCGTTTATCGCTTGTGGATGATGCGAATGAATGATGATTAATCTGTATGCCTAACTGCATAGTGTGATTGTTTGAATCATGGCATATGTGAACATGTATATAAGTATTCATTGTGCCTGTGCGCGAGTATGTTGAGGGAGTATCCTCACTCATACCGTAAAGAAAGTTGTCTCTTTGTGAAATCCTAAGTTTCACCTCGTTGTGGAGCATGCTAAGTGGGGATTATCTCGCTGTGCCGAGCACGCAATGTGATGGTGTCCCGAGTTGTGCCGTAGCTTGAAGAGTGGCTTAGGTATTCTATGGATTATGTGACGCATGTAAAGATGCGTCGTGTAATTCCATATAAAAACACGTAAAACACCATTGTAAGCTCACGTGCGTTGAAAGGATATGCCAGGGGGTTCAGGGTGGAAGTTGATGGACACTCTTGTGAGCTCGCGTGCGTTGAAAGGATATGCCAGGGGGTTCAGAGTTGTCAAGTGTATGACTGGTGAATTGACGGTTGTATGGACAATTTGATATTGTCACATTGCATTGATTTAAAGTGCATTTTTATAAAATTTGCATACACGAAAAATTATACTAGTATATTTGTGCATGCTTTCAAATATAACTTTGGTGAATATATTGGAGATATTCCTAAATTGTCATCATGTGATTTCTAAATTGCATATTAACTGGACTATGTGGATCATTACTTAGTCTTTATGACTAATGATGCTGCTTTTGCATCGCAGGTTGAACAGGGTTTGGAGGATCTACCTCTAGCTCTAGAAGACTTGGGAATAAATGGGATTCCCGGGTATCCAGTGAGATGAGGGAACCTTTATGTGTTTTCCCTTAAGTGTTAGTGAATGATTTAATTTCCGTTATGACTATTATTATTGTTTTATTGTCCTTATGTGCTTTGTGAGATTTAAATTCCGGTGCAACTATTATTCTTTAAACTGATCAGATTCTTCTTCGTTTATTTATTCATTCTTGTATTATTCAGTTGTTAGATGTAAATCTCGAAAGATACAACCTGTATAGAATCGGCTTGTATTTAGTGACCGATGTCTCGGTGTGAGACCATTTGTTATGTAATCATATTTATTCGGCTTGTATTAAATAGCCAAGTCTCGGCGTGGGACACTTCGTTCTCTTTTTCAGACATTGGACTTGGCTTGTAATATTAATTCTGTGCCTTGTGTGTGTTATTGTATTCTGAGTTGTTGAGAGAGCTGTGATCAGAGGGGACTTGTTTCCTGAAATCCAGCGTACTCTGATAGATTTGTAGATAATTCAATTTGCTTGAGCACTAAGCTTATAAGGGGGTTAGGCGTAGAACCCTTTATAAGTTAGGTGTGGTGGTAACGTGGTCCGTATATGGAAAAATGGGGCGTTACATCAATACCATAGTTGTCTTTCAGAGTTGACATCTTTGAAAAATTAGACAATGTTGGTCTAAGGATTCTTCTGCCTGAACGCAGAGTGATGAAATTATCCACAGTGGTATGATAGGGGCGAAAAACCCCTATTTAATTTGATTGATTCGCTAGGAAAAGACCACAACGAGATTCTCTTTTGCTCTGTACAGGCTAACTTTTGTGTGCATTTTTGCTATCATGCTCGCCCTCACTGGGGCGAGTGTTTTTTATGGTTTTCTGATGTTTTGGATACAAATTCGCCAGGGAAGAAGTTTCGCTGGGCATAGGAGTAATTTGGGTTGTAAATTTGAATTATGACAAGACACAAAGGCTCAAAAGAATGATTGCATTTCAAGTACATAAAGCTAAGAAATGCTTTGGAACCCGGAAGGATTTGACAGCAGCACGAAACTCAAGAATATACGCCCTCCGCCTCTATAAATACCCCTACAATGCATTTAATGAAGGATCTTCGATCTTCTCTTTGGTTCTGAATCCCTCTTCAATTCTAGTGGACAATTTCCTTTTGAAGAACTTTTGAATATTTTTTTTTGCTTAGTAGTAGATATCTTCGCTTTTAGCTTTAATCTTTTGCATTTGCTCTGTTACTTTTATAATAGATTAATCAGTTGCATTTCATCTTTGTATTTTGACTTCTGTAATTACTTCTTTTTGTTAAGTTTTCACTCAAGCACTTGTATTTAATATTTCCAGTAGATTACTTCGAATCTAGTCTGTTGCATTCATTTCCAGTAATTTAACATTGATATGAAGGCATTGTGCTGCATGTTATTTATAGTTTTCATTCCCACATTCAATATGAGTGACTAGATACTTTAAGGAGTGGTTCCCGAAGTGTCTTAGTGGTACCTAGGAAAGGGTGGAATGTTTGTGTGAATGAATGCTTTACACTCTCTTGGGATAAGACTCATTTATTACTATGGTTCGCAGAGACATCTGGAACAAAACAGCTGAAATATCTGTTTTACAGATAAGAGCAATCACCTATCACACAGAGAGATAAAATCTTACCAAACTTGTTGATCTGATTTCCCAAATCAACAACCCGCCTTGTCGGAGGAAGGACAGAAACTCGAAGCTACGATTCACTAAACTAAATTAAACTAGAAAAACTGTAAAGAAAACAATAAAGATAAAAATGTAATTTGGGTGGTCTGATCGGCGACCTGGTTTTCATTTCAAAACCTGGTATATATACAAGTATAAACTAAGGGGTGTTACTAGCCTACAAAACTGCCCACTAACGCTACCACTAATTGCCCTTCAAGGTCTATTAATATTACAACAATAATGAGAAGGTAACCATCCAAAATCATGCGTGTAACCTCTCTAGTATGCATCATCAACCCTTTATCTGTGATTACTCATCGGCCTAGCCTCTCCTAGGTCTATCTTTAGTCCTTTCCCTGCGATTTACTTAACGACCCTCCTTCTTATCCTTTTGGTCGAACTTAAGTTCGGCCCAATCCCTTGGCATAGGGTCGCTAAAACCTTGGCCGTGCCTCAACGACCGTTCCTTATGCCTTTTGGGCCAATCTGGCAGCCTTCCATCCTAGTCTCCTGGCCGATCTTGCCATCGACCTTGTTTTATGGTCGTGGCTCATGGCAATTATGGCCGTTCTTATATTTTGTCTGTTAACATCTATGATATATTTTTTATTCAATTTGAGGTAATATGTAGTAATACTTAAAAATTATGAAATAATTAATATTAATTAATTTTTTTAATAATATAATATATATGACCCAAGTGATGATTAGTAACACCAACCAAGAAGCATTATCGCTCCTTCTTTGACGAGAGTTTGATCCGAGACATATTCGTCTAATTAAGTGATGCCTCTTCTTGAGCTTGGTATAGCATAGTTTGTGAAGTTTCCACCATTGATATATGGTTCCCTACTCCTTATCTCTTGAAATTAATTCATCAAGTTGATGATAAAATCCACGAACGTTCCAGTGGGCATTATACGTTCGTTACACAAAAATTCCTTAGGGGAGGGCAAAACAAGGGGGACAATGAGTAGGAGAAATGGAGATTTGGACTTTAGAATGATTTGGTGTTGCTCATATTTTATGAGAGATGCTTACTTATAAATTTAATCATATTTAGCACGTTAAGAAGCATTTGGTGTTATGATCATTAGAGGAATAATAACCAACCCCCGAATGCTCCAAAATCATATCACTTGCTTGTTTGAGAACTACTCGTGGTCAATGTATAAATGCTTTGATGTTGGTCCTTCCAAGCTTGCTAGAGTTTCAGGCCTGTGAATAGCTTTAGTGCTAGTTCTGAGTATTACCCGTTCGTATTATTATTTGAAAGGAAAAAACATAAAGTTAGAGCAGAATATGTAGTTTACAATGACGTAGTGTAATACATAAAAATTTAAAATTAACTTAAAATTAAATTATATTTATTCCATATAACATATGTATTACAACAGTTTTAAATTAAATGAAATAAATTAAATTTATTTCCATACATATATTAATAAAGTATAAACGCCAGGCACTTGTTGTACCTTCTGCATCAGAACTTGTGCCCTTCGCCCATTCGTGGCCCCACCCGAGAGGAATCTTCGTCCTGAAGTCCTCATTATTTTCACTGCTGTAACAACTAACAAGAAAAGAAACTGCTGTCTGTTGTAAGAAATAAATAATCCTATTCCACAGCATTCATAATTCTTTATATCTGTTTTTTAATTCAAAATAAGGAATATCAAATATTCCCTGGATTTCATAAATTAAAAAATAAAAATACAAACCCGTAAATTTGAATGAAATTTAAAACCGAGTTCCTTCACAGAACAAAAGCAACCGACCCAGAACGCAAGCCTGGTCATTAACTCATTAGTCATTACACACCTCTCCGCGTATACATATTATATATGTATCTATCACCCCTCTTCCTTTGGAGGCGTGTTGGCAAGGCAGCTGCTATGCGTTGCTGACCTAACGACGCTCTTGCTTCCCTTCCCTTTTGCCCATTTCTTTAATTCCAGTTTTTCTAGCCGTTTTCTCATCGCCCATACAAAGAAACCCGCAACCCATTCATCTCTTTCTTTCTTTCTTTGTTTCTTTCCCCCCCAAAATTGGGTCTTTATCACAACCCACCACGAAATTTGTCCGGATTTCTGCTTCAATTTGTTCAATTTTTGAGGAAAAAACGATGAAAAGGGCGAACTCAGACCTGCTGTTTTCGCTGAGTCGGCAGAGATCAGTTCGTGCGCTGATTGCTTTGGGGGTTTTCTACTTCCTTCTGGTGATTTTCGAGTTCCCTTTTGTCTGGTTCGGTCCGGTGTCCAATACCCAGGAAGGGCTGTCCGGATTGGTGGTGAATCCGAAGGCGTTTGTGGTCGAGAGCGAGGCCAATTTGGGTGAGCAAAAAGCGGCCCCCAGTCGGTCCATTAAAGAGATGGTTCCCCACACGTCCCTCTCCGCTCTCAATTTCACCGCCGGCATTGCCAACTCGGCCCTCGATAGTGGGATTTCGCAGTCCGCGAACGACGCCCTTTTGCTCGGCAACAAGCTATGGCGGGAGCTCGAATTGATCGATAAAAGAACCAACACTGAAAACAATACCACCCAATTTAGGGGTTTTGGCAACTCCAATCGCAGTTCGGAGCTCTGCCCCCACTCGATTTCGATCAATGGGGATAAATATTCGAGCAACGGGAGGGTGATGGTGCTTCCCTGTGGGTTAACATTGGGTTCTCATATAACTGTGGTGGGGATTCCGCGGGCCGCCCACGCGGAAACCGACCCGAAGATTTCGCTGTTGATGGAGGGGCAGTATGTGATGGTTTCGCAGTTCATGATGGAGCTGCAGGGGTTGAAGACGGTGGAGGGCGAGGATCCGCCGAGGATCCTGCATTTTAATCCACGGTTGAAGGGGGATTGGAGTGGGAAGCCTGTCATTGAGCAGAACACTTGTTATAGGATGCAATGGGGGACATCTCAGCGTTGCGAAGGCTGGAAATCGCGCGCCGATGAGGAGTCTGGTGAGTGAATTTGTACCCGACGGTTTTGCTTATTTTCGATATTGAATCATTCGATTGCATATGATTGAATTGTGAATTGTTATATTGCTAGTTAGATAGGGATATGGGTGTAGATGTGAATTGTACATTTGGTTTGTTGCGAATTCCCTTTTTGTCGAAAAGGATAGGGGACAAAGAATTGGCTCATTCTGATTGGGTTCGATGGAACGGAAAAGTAGTGGAATTTTAAGCATTGCCAAAGAAAGTTAATTCCCATAATTCTCACCTATTGTTGTTTGCCCTTTTTGTGGAATGGCCCGGTGGAGGATGCAATTCTGTTTTTCCGTAAAGTTAGGTTAGGTGAACTAGTTGTCGACTGTGTTGATGTGTCTACAAGTGTGAATCTCTTTGGTTGGTTATTGTTGATTCTTGATCCTTTCTGCAGTTGATGGCTTGGTGAAATGTGAAAAGTGGATACGCGATGATGATAATGGATCGGAGGAGTCAAAGGCGACATGGTGGATAAACCGGCTTATTGGACGAACAAAGAAGGTGTCGATTGATTGGCCATTCCCTTTCGTGGAAGAGAAATTGTTTGTGCTCACTCTTAGTGCCGGTTTGGAAGGTTACCATGTTAGTGTTGATGGTAGGCATATAACCTCATTCCCCTATCGCACTGTGAGTAACTTGCTGATGTTTTAAAGTTATCAATTGTGTAACTTTTTGAAGAAATGCTTATGAATCTGAGTGCTGTATTGTTTAGGGATTCACTCTTGAGGACGCCACAGGATTATCGTTGAATGGGGATATTGATGTCCATTCAATTTTTGCTGCATCTCTACCCACAACGCACCCGAGTTTTGCACCTCAGAGACATCTTGATTTGTCCGAAAGATGGAAAGCTCCTCCAGTTCGTGATGGGGGAGTCGAACTTTTCATAGGTATTCTGTCAGCAGGAAATCACTTTGCTGAAAGAATGGCCGTCAGGAAGACTTGGATGCAGCACAAGCTAATCAAATCTTCAAATGTAGTTGCCCGTTTCTTTGTAGCTTTGGTGGGTAATAAAGAATTCGTTTGTTTAAATACATACAGGTTATTCTTCAAAAGTTGTTTTTGAAACCATTTTTCGACAGCATGCAAGAAAGGATGTAAATATAGAAGTAAAGAAAGAAGCTGAGTTTTTCGGAGACATTGTAATCGTACCATACATGGACAACTACGACCTTGTTGTGCTGAAAACGGTTGCCATCTTTGAATATGGGGTGAGTGTTGGTTTGCATAAGATTCATTGCGTAATTTTAGTTCTTCATTTTGTTGCTGCCTAATTTACCTACTGCACAATGTGGTTGCAGGTGCGGACTCTATCTGCAGAGCACATAATGAAGGGTGATGACGACACATTTATCAGGGTAGATGCAATTATCAGTGAAGCAAAGAAAGTTCCGGCGGGCAGGAGCCTATACATTGGAAATATTAATTACTACCATAGGCCCCTGCGCAGCGGTAAATGGGCAGTTACATATGAGGTAGCATTCAAACCTCCACTTGTTCATACTTTATATGACTGTTGCATTATTTTTTGTCTTGTTCTATTCGGTTCTCCTGTTCTGTCACCCCTTGTACAACCTATGCATTGTCTTTTGCGCCGTGTGGTCCATCCTCGTGTACCTTACGCAATCAATCACTTCATTAACTATTTTTGGCAATTTGGTACGTTTTCATGAGGTCAAATTGTTGTTTGTTTTTACTCTATAGAGCTCAATGAATGACCACATATTGAGTAGTTTGTTCGCGATGGGCGTAACTTCGTAACTTGTAATTGGAAAATTTAATGAACCGATGCATCATAGCAAGCCTAGGTGTTGTAATTAGAAGTTGTGAGTAGGATAAACTTGAATTTTTAATGGATGTGAATTGATTTTGATCAAGATTTCTGCAATGTTTTTGTTTTCAAATTATGGTCCGATTTGGATTAGTGTCTTGTCTTTAAATATTTGAGGGCATATGCAGTTTCTCTAACCTAGATAAAATTATGTGTATTATCTTTTTTGCTTTTCCTACATTACATATGTCTTGTTCGACTAATGCTTCTACACGATCGATTGCACATTAAGTGGTATAAAATCAAATTTTCTCGACACTGGACTTGGTCTGAAGTGTTTGTTGGTGGTTCAGGAATGGCCAGAGGAAGAATACCCACCGTACGCGAACGGGCCAGGCTACATTGTCTCATCCGACATTGCAAATTCCGTCCTTTCGGATTTTGAGAACCACCGATTACGGGTAAGTATAAACTCCGTTGGCTCTCTCTGAAGTCAAACCCCTTGCTTTCTCCAAATCAAACTCTCACAGACTTCTTAAATCGTGTAGCTGTTTAAAATGGAAGACGTGAGCGTGGGAATGTGGGTGGAGAAAGTGAACACCACAAGACCGGTGGAGTACATACACAGCTTGAAGTTCTGCCAATTCGGGTGCATAGAAGATTACATAACGGCGCACTACCAGTCCCCGCGACAAATGATCTGTCTCTGGAACAAACTAATGAAGGAAGGAAAGCCATCGTGCTGCAATGTGAGATAACATTTGGGGATATGATTCTCACCACCGCCTCCGCCACCAGCAATGACGACAAAAGCGACGGACCTGCCCGAAAACGGGAATAGGGCAAATTTTGCAGCGATAGTATAATGTAAATCCCGTGCACTCGCTGGAGCCCCGTGAACATCCATGAAACCTAGTATATTCGATCTTTGTCGTTGGTAGAAGATCTAAACTATATCTTCATCAAAAGATGGAGTTCACTAGGGCACATATATATAATATCTATATATATATATATAGGAGCAGTACTGAACATGTCATCTCCATCCTCATTTCTTTAACTTAAGAACTTTGGCTGGAAAGCAAAAAAAGAAAAATATTGTATAGAGTAATTTTATTTGTATTTGTAGTATTTTATGTCATTGTGTTGAACTGTTGATGTGTGTGTATGTGTTGGGATACTTTGGAGGTATGTGAAAAGTGGGTTAATTGAAAAGAACATTTGGGACCACAGGAATGTTGCCTTTTTGCACAGGGCACTATACCAATAAAGAGGACCAAAATGCAGAATGCCATTTTCGTTTAGGTGGGATGCAAGGGGTGTGTAAGGATCTGAACCTTCACTATGAATTGAAATGAAATTTGGATCTAACTAAATAAAATTATTAGGCAATTGTTTTAACCAAATTTGAAGGAAATAACTGCTATTAGGATTGCAAGTGGACAAGTCAAATGTTGATTGGAATTATTGGGAGATTGGGATGTGGAGATGGTCAGATGGAAGGAGTCAACTTTGTTCCAATATTTTCATTACATGTGCTAATTAATACTATACTTATCTCACAAGTTGAAAATTAAATTCCACCGGTAAGCACCTGACGTTTTCTTTCTTTCCACGGTATTTATATAGTTGACCTGTACGTGTTAGTCATTTTTTTTTGGAAAGAATGTACGTGTTAGTCTTTGCTTGCAGGGTACAGTAACTTCCATTTACACCACAACAAAATAATTGAATACTACTAGTTTTCTGTGGCAGATCCTTTGTATTTATATTAAAATTTTAAATAATTGAAAGTAATAAATAAGTTTGTGGCCTAGTGCCATAATGGTTAAAGTTACGGTTTGATTTATGGTCTAATTAACGTCACACATTAAATTAATGAACGCTACGTAAAAATAAATAAAATAACATTATTGTTCCTAAATTAATTTTAATTCAATTTTTTTTGAATATACCTATGTTGCTAAGAAATACTACCTCCGTTTTTTTATTTTTGCACCACTTCTCTTTTCACGCTTACCAATACATAATTTAACCATTAATATCGTTAATTATCAGTAGGTAAAAAATATATAAAGTTGATATTTTGAAAATATACATTAATACGAATCTAACAAGACCCCACATGACTATATTTTTTCTTAAGTATAAGTTACAAATGATAGTCAAACTAGAGTGTGTGAATAGTGTAAAAGACAAACTGGTGCAATTAAAAAAAAACGGAGGAAGTATGAAGCATATCACTTGTAAATATATGTAATATCGCTTACATATAAAAACAATACGCATGAGACTTTTTAAAAATTTATTTATTTATTTTTCTTTTATCCTCTATAATTGACCCTTATATTATACTGAACGACTAAAGGCAGCCCAGTTTTTCTTCACGTAGCCGTTGGAAATTACTAAAATGTCCTTGATAAAAAATTGTAATATAAAAATGTTTGATAACATTTCACACTCATTTACAACTATCTCACCACAAACAACATAGCAAAAATCTTAGAAAAAATTCGAAAATATCACAAGAACTCGGAAATGTCTGATACTGGAGAAAACTTCGAAGAAGAGGTAAGGAAAATGCACGACATGCCGGAAAAGTGGCCGGGAATGGAGATGAATCGGGCAGAAGGTGTTTCGGGTTGCGCTTCAGAAACTGGGGAAGAGGTTTCGGCCATCGCATCCGGAACTCATCTAGGGTTTCGGATGCGACCACCGGAACTTGAGATTGGGTTTCGGTCGTCGCATCCGAAACCCTAACAGGAGTTCCGGATGCCGAAACCTACGAACGGTTTCGATGCACCTTAACCCACAGCGTGTTCCGGTCCCGGAACACGTTGGAGGTTACGGTGCATCGAAACACCACAAAGAGTTTCGGTCCCGGAAAGAGGGTTTCGTTCCGGGACCGAAACCTACATCTAGGATTCGGTCCCGGAACTAGTGTTTTGTTCCGGGACCGAAACCTAGATGTAGGTTTCGGTCCCGGAACCCCAGTTCATGTTCCGGGACCGAAACCTGTTCTGGCCACTTTCGGTTAAATTTTCTTTGTTTTTTTGCTTATACTTTGCCCCGGGTAAGTTGTTTTGACACATGGATCATCTATTTTTTATGTTACAGGACTGGTCAACAGATTTGGGTGGCGATGACACTGATTATGGTGAAATGTTCGAAATGGTGGCAACGTTTGCGAGTGCTGATGATGCTACGACACATCTCAAAGGGATGG
>MAYD01768133.1:0-14113 GCA_001909325.1 Ruellia speciosa
ATATTTGATGACTATTCATTCCTGGGAATCAATAGCTAGCATTTACTCCTGTAAGTGTTTCTTGGGCTATATGGCTTTCTCTTTCTTTTGGCTGTCATTGTGTGTCTTGCATAGTCACTGATTTTAACCGAAGATGAGAATTTGGAACTCAAGTAAGATTGTGTGAGTAGTGATTCTTACTTCTATTCGAGAAAGCAAATACTTCTGCTTGCTAGAGGAAAGGCTTTTGGTTTGGATATTTCCAAATGTTTCTGATATCTTCTGGAGAAAACTCAGGCGCTCCTCGTTTTATGTTGCAGTTACCACCCTATTCCTGTTGTTTTTTCCCAAGCCAAAGGATCGTCCATATGGGATCCAGAAGGGAAAAAATATATAGATTTCCTCTCAGCTTATTCTGCTGTCAATCAGGTATGAAGAATTAAGAAAGTGGTGATTACTTCTTCTCGTGGTTATTTTCTTTGTTCACTATGAAATGAATCAGCAATCAGTATATTCATTCAGTCCCACCTCCTCTTCCCACGGCCCCACCCACATATTATTGGCAAGTCCCCTGGTCTGAATTCATATTTTAATTAATTTCAGTCAGGGGGACTTTTAATACTCATTTGTAGTAATGGACTAATGGTTTACTTTGAATAGATTGATCAAAATTTATGCATACATGATTCCATCTATGGAATGAAAACTCATAAACTTAATTGTTCTTGCAGGGACATTGTCATCCCAAAATTGTCAAAGCATTGGTGGAACAAACGGAGAAGCTTACCCTCAGTTCGAGAGCCTTTTACAATGACAAATTTCCAGTCTTTGCAAAATATCTGACCAGCTTGTTTGGATATGATATGGTGCTGCCAATGAATACTGGCGCTGAAGGGGTAGAAACAGCGATAAAGTTAGCTAGGAAATGGGGCTATCTAAAGAAAAAAATTCCCCGAGACGAGGTATGAAGTCATTTTATGGTATATTTATCACACTGACCGAGAACCTTCATGTGTGTTTGATAAGGTTTAGTAATGATCGCTTGACGTTGTGATTAAGTGAGAATATTTTTTCTACAATAGATATGATTCAATTTAGACGTCGAGAGCTTAAAAATGTTTTTAACTTGGAATTGTATCTTAAGCATAATGGGAGATTCTGCCAGTGTGCTTATGCATCAAATAAGGTATATTGCCTATTGCTATTTAATATTAACATGGAATACGCTAGTAATATTCATTGATAGGTAATATGCTACAGTAGAAATTCTATATCTAGGGACTACATTTTTACTTTATTTACAGGTAATATGAAATTAAGTAGCAAGAAAATATAGATGAGTTCCTCCATTGTACTTCTTGCACTCCAGATATTTCATGCAGATTTGGCAGTTTCAGACTTTTATGTGACATAACATAATCCTTGATATGAGAGTAGCAGTTTTGCGAAATCACAAATAGTATGCTTCTCTGTGTTTGGCATTATGCATTGACGGACATATGTAATATTTGTTCTATTGCCAATTGCGTCAACTCAATAACTGATGTTTTATGTAATCAATCTTTCATGGCAGGCCATGATTGTTTCATGTTGTGGCTGCTTTCATGGTCGTACATTGGCTGCTATTTCCATGAGCTGCGATAATGACGCGACCCATGGTTTTTGGCCTTTATTGCCTGGCCAGCTGAAAGTTGACTTTGGCGATGCTGCTTCACTGGAGAAAATATTTAAAGGTTTGCAATCTTCTGTGATCCAATATCTCAAAAGTAAATAATAAACTATGTTTTTTATCTCCTAGAACCTCAAAATATACAAACTGATGTCTTTTATGCTGTGTAATCAGAGAAAGGGGATCGAATAGCTGGTTTTCTTTTTGAACCTATTCAAGGAGAGGCTGGGGTATGTATGCTTTGGATGTCATAATATGTGAATATGACTTGTATTGGAAACCACAATCTTTAGTCATGGCTTGCATACATCGAAATTAATCTAAATGCATGCTTCTTGTACCAAGTCGCAAGTTGCTGCCTATAAAATCATCATAATCAAATAGTTATCTGAGTAGTTTTATGTTTTAACTTTTATTAATCTTTGATTTTTATAAACATTTCCTTCCCACTTTCCCTGTCAAGGTAATTATTCCTCCAGATGGTTATCTGCAATCTGTCAGAGATCTTTGCTCAAAATATAACATCCTAATGATTGCTGATGAGATTCAAAGTGGCCTTGGACGTTCTGGAAGAATCCTCGCTTGCGATTGGGAAAATGTTCGACCTGATGTTGTAGTAAGGACACACCCCTTGCATGATTGTTATATTATTAAAGTTGAAATCATATAGTTTGTGTCACTTTGCTTAGATGACCCAATTTTTTTTACTAAGGAATTGAATTCCATATTCAGCTTATTCTTTAGAAAATCCAAATGAATTCAATGCCAAATTAGAAAGATTTATGATCATAATGGTTTTTGTTATGACTATATATTAGTACATTGTAAAGTATTGGTTCAGCTGAAGTACTGAACCATGCAACAAGATTTAAAGATAGCACATCCAATTCCACAGTAAAACGACATTTATTGTGCCTGCACTAACACTAATCAACATCCTCTTTTTATTTCTTTGTAATCTAATATAATTATTGTTTGCTATTTTCATTTTTCTGGGAGTCAAAGTTCCATTCTTTGCAATTGCTCATCACTGGGTACCTTCTTGTAGACTGTACTAACCATTAGAATACATTTCAGTTTTTTCCAATGACATCTCTAACTGCTTTCTGGTTAAGATATTAGGCAAAGCATTGGGCGGCGGGGTATTGCCAGTGAGCGCAGTTCTTGCAGACAAAGATGTTATGCTCTGCATACAGCCTGGAGAACATGGAAGGTTAGTGTAATTCTGATATCTGCATTATGACTACTTCTATTTAGATCTTTTCTCGCTTTAAAGCATATGGTGTCTCGAGCCTTTGGTGAAATCCTGGACATAGTGCTGCTTCAAAGTTACCAAAACTAAGAAAAACATCTCCTTAGGAATGGATATGGATATGCAATGAAGTTTTATAATGTTTCATGGAAATTTGATTTGGTGAAGGAAGTTGAAAACCTATGTTGCTAGACACAGCAACGTTCATGAAACTGTAACACACCATTTGCCTGGAGAATTTTTTAAGGCCTGCACATTGAATTCTTGATCTGGTCTCAGTTTTCATTTGATACCGTCATCCTTCAGCTCTTAATATGTTTCTATCTCTATATGTAACATTACTTAACTAGCCTGCAATTAAACCATTGCGCAGCACCTTTGGAGGGAATCCACTGGCTAGTGCAGTTGCCATTGCTTCGCTTGATGTGATCAGAGAGGAGAAACTGACCGAGAGGTATCAAATCCTTTCTTAAATCTTTCACATAACTTTCTTGAAGTCCCATTATACTTACTGAACAGGATGCTTATTTTCCAAAATTTATAACTGTCTGGTGTGTCATAAAATCAAATTCATCAAGGATATCTCGAGCGTTTATATTGTGTTGCTCCTATGCTTCCATTCTTATATATTCTTTGTTTGTTTTTGATATGTCACAAATGGAAATGATTATTGAAATTTGAAGTTGATTCCCTTCGAATATGACCTTTCATGGTAGATCTGCTCAACTGGGAGAACAGCTCAGACAACAGCTTCTGAAGGTTCAACAGCAATTCCCGAACCTTATTAAGGAAGTAAGAGGTAAAGGCTTGTTCAGTGCTGTTGAGCTTAATAGCAAAGCCTTGTTACCCATCACAGCATATGATATATGCCTGAAGCTCAAAGAAAGAGGAGTTCTTGCAAAGCCTACTCATGATTCTATTATTCGATTGACCCCTCCCCTGTCGATAAGGTAGGTAATTCTGACTATGAAACTATCTGCTATTTTGGTTTTTCTTTGCAAACAAAAAAAGGGGATTTATGCCTTAGATGAGTTGAGCTGGTCACGTTAGGCCTGATACAAAAGTGATTGTTTAACCTCATCGACTCTTTCAACTCGTTCCTTGGTTTCGTTTGCCCCCTGACAATTGTCGTTGGACAAATTAGCGCATGTTTTACTCGTGCATGTAGGCTACACTTGATTTTGGCTATATCTTTGTGATCTTGAGTTCTCGACTAATTCCATCATTTATTGTTCTAAGATTTCCATAGACTTTTCACTTGAAACAGAGTTGTCTTTGTAGTTGTTTAAGTTTACTTGAATCTGAGGCCTACACATTAGTATTTTTTAACAAATTCAAGGCCTATCTCAAGCAGGATTGTTTCTTGGAATTTTTTTGGATGCTGTTTCATATGTATTAGTTAGACTTCTTTCCCTTGGAAAAAGTAGATATGACCACCAATTATAGATTCTCGAGGAATTAAACCCAAAAATAATATTCCTACATCATTACTCCCATGTTACCTAATCGAAACCTGTTTTTCCAGTGTGGTTGAGCTCCAACACGGCTCTAAAGCTCTGCACAATGTTTTCGAACTTGATCTGCCAAATATTAAAAAGGACAAGAAGCCAGACACCGCCTCGGACGCTGCTTCCATGGCCTGTGATCGATGCGGACGCAACCTGTATGTCTCATAAAAATTACTCACAACATATCATTTTTCTGATTCTCTTTAAAATAATTATATCAGGTTATATAACTGCCTTTCAACTTATAATTCCGTACCTAACTTTGTGCTTATTCAGTTATCCCATCAAATCTATATCTCTAAATTGTGCTTTATGCTTGGGTATGCACTCTCACTTCTCTGCTTAACGAGTAGCACCCCCCCCCTCCCCCGCCCGCTGTCCATTCCTTGATTGCAACTGTGACCGACAGCTGAAGTTTACGCGTAGAAAACAATCGAAACGTTATAATTTGTGCAAAGCATGAGTGTATATGTGTGGTCCTTACAATAACATGAGTATGGGTGGGACAAAACAAGCGATGAAAGCTTTGTCTGGTTGAGGGGTGAGTAATTAATCAATCCTTCACTGCTATGCTAGTGTTGTGTGAGAAAAGGAGTTTTTTAAGAGTGGCAAGATCAAAATGGGGACCCTTTTATTGGCATCTCCAATTGGGTTGGTTTTGTCCTCTTCTGTGATTGTAATCTTTTGTATGGTGTGGATGTGGACACGCACGTAAGAACATATATTATATTTATATGTACAGGAAATACGGGGGGGGACAAGATTCAGACACAATAATGGTGCACCTTTGGTAGTTATGGCTCTTCATGTATATTTTTAATCCAACCATAGGATAGCATCTACCCCCTTTCTTGCCCAGCTGAAATAAAGAATCAGATGATGAATGGTTGTAACCTACAAGAATGGGACCTTGTTTGGGTGTTTTCTAAGGGGGCCTTAATTAGCTGTGTGCTGCATAATTGGTGTATTCTTTTTGGAGGTTTTTGGTGTCCTAAAATGATAACTACTTATTTGTGTAATGATGTTTCTTTGTTTTGTAATATGATTATTGAGGGTAATGATTCAGTTCAATTCCATCTGCATAGCATGTGGGTAGGTTGGACATTTCAATCACTCGACTGATTTTGGGAACTAGTTTTAAATTAAAAGGATTCCTAAATATTGTTAGGGCAGCTTTAATGTAGTATTAGAAGCTGCTGATTGGGCTTGCCAACTATGGTCACTCCTTTTCCTTGGGTCGACTATGGGACCCACTTATACAGTGACGGTAGTGGATAGGAGTTTGATCGAACTTCTCGGGTTTGTTAGGATGCATTTGGTTGGGATCCTATAAAAAATTTCCGGACAAATGTTAAATGTATGTATATATAGGTGTGTGATTTTTGAAAAATATTTTATAAAATATATTTTTCTCTCTTCCAAACTTTTCTAATGTTTTTTTTATTTAGTGCCCGATTAATATGGATAAATTTTAGTTTGATGATTTAATATCATTATGTTCGTTTTGTTTGGCGGGTTTATCTTAAAATTCATATTAAATATTTTTTAAAGTATACTTCCTCCGTTTTTTTATTTTCGTTATGCTTTGACTTTTGACACTATTCATATACTCCAATTTAACTATTATTAGTAACTTATACTTAAAAAAATATAGTCATGTGACGTCTTGTTAGATTCGTCTTAATGAGTATTTTTAAAATATCTACTTTATATATTTTTATCTATTGATAATTAATGATATATATATATATATATATATATAATCTCATTTCATTTTTCTAAAGAAAAAGGAAATCATTTCACTTTTAAAAAGGAACAAAATTCCAACCGAAACCTTAAGTTTCTTACACTACTTAGTAGTGTGGTAGATCAAAGTCCTTTTTTATGTTGTAGGTGGAATGGATTGGCTCTCAATCACAACTTCGAATTATGTTTAGAGTTGGTGCCCGATTACTATTTCGATTTAGCACTCATACTTGTTTTGCTTTTTCAATCCATATCTCTCCTATTGAATTGCTACGATTAATAAACTTGTTTTGGAATGAAGTATTTTAAAAAGGAAGACAAAATAATAATGATATCATTTTTTAATAAGTGTATATATCATTTAAATAACCTACATTATAAACTAGTGGAAGTAATTTTGAACACATAAATAGGGAATTCTTTGACAAAACATATAATAATGTTTTTTCTGTATTATATAATTAAATAAATATAATGCTCCGTATATAGTAGGATAAAATTTTCTTGAACACGATATACATTGTCTAACGATTTATTTAGTCCACCCAGGTTTGAATGGAATCCCTTGTTTTACAAGTGACTATGAAATACGTATGTCACAAATTTTTTTGTTATAAAATATAAATTCTATCCTAATTGTTATAGAGTTTACGCGTTAAAGTATAAAATAAAACTTCACATGATTGAAAGAATACATATAGTACACAATTTTTGTGGTGATCACACTTACACTCTACTCCTTTTCTTCTTTACATTCTTTAAGGTATTATAACCAAATATAAGTGGTTCACTTGAAGTTTGGGTTGTAAGGCGCATTCTCTAATTGATCTTCATCTTAAGAGAGATTTCATATACTGATGCACGGTTATTCGATTCTCATTAAATAAACCAATTTATAATAAGGGCCAACGAGAACACTGTAATCAAATTTCGGGTCATGCCATCCTAAGCGAGCGATACTAATTGTGATTTGCCTTAGTGTTATTTCTTGGTCTTGGTTCGTGGATTGTCACTTTATTGACCGGTTCAGCTACGTGGCTCCTTGATATAACTTTATTCTTTAAAAAAAATCCCAAAGGTTAATATGGGAATGTGATTTGTCTTTTTGTGACCCCTTTCCTTCTTTTCTCATTAAATTGTCTTTCTTTCTTAACAAAGCTAAACAAATTTACCCAATTAAATACACAATTTTTTTGTCGTTTTGTGTGGAGTGCCCACGCTTTTCCTTTTCTTTAGGCTTTTCGAGGCACCAAGCATGGTCAATTGGTCATTGGTTATCATGGATATACTCTATTTTATTTATATATATATATTTTATAAATAATAGTACCATATAAAAATAAAAGAAGAAAACAAAGGAATACCATAACTTAGGATGGGTTATGGTGCTCTATTACAATGAATACACAAGGTATCCCTTAAAAATAATAATTAAAAAAAATACACAAGGTATGATATCAATCATTCAATCATAAATGACCATACAATTTAGCTAAAATGCTAATTCAACAAAAATATTTATACAATTCGGTGAATAAAAATAATATCTTAATTTGATGAATAATAAACATTGTAAATCAAATTTAAGCGGAGTAAAAAAAGTTAGAGAGATAAAAGTGGGGCTTCATTTATCTCCTCATATGAATGGGTTCAGAAATTTATATTATGAAAGCAAACTTTTATACTAATAAAATTATTAGAACATAAACTTTAAAAAGAAAAATAAATTATCAGTATAAAATATAAACAACACACTTATAAAAATGACTGTCCCCAACTCTATTGAGTCCATCCTTGTCCCATGAAACATCCAAGTCTTTATACAATGCTATATGAATTCCTTGAGTCCCTTTCACCACACAAATGGTGGCCCAAAATATGATTATTCCCGACCTAAATTATGACCCTAATTATTCAATTTCCATTACATTTATATAAAGATGGAATTCTTTCCCCACTCCAGACAAATTACTCATCCTGTTATTGCTGGCCACGACGTCTCTAGGGCATTCTCGTCATTTCTCACTTGGGGCCCCCACAAAAAAATTAATCTTGGGTAAATAAAACCATGCAAACAAACGGTACCTTAATGTTTTGTTGATTCTATTTTTGGGTACGGATTGCACGGCATTCAATCCTTTTTATTTCCTTTGAGAAATGTGAAATTTATTTAATTTTTTTTCTTACTGTTTGGATCTTATTATATAAGAAAGGAATTTAATATTGAAGACATAAACACGAAGACATGGCGTAACGTGTGGTTTCTATTTTTAATTATACCAATAAACAAAAATTAAAAATACTTGTATATATACTTCATAAATCTATGGATGGCAGAATTGCAACTGCACATGACCACTGATACCTGCACCTGCATACATACACTGCTATAATTGCACATCCACTTCCACTCCACCTGTTTTTTTTTATTTAAATAAAATTGTGACTAAAATATAGGAAATTATTGTACACCTGTACTTTTTTATTTTTTTTCCACTGTAAGAAAAGAAATCGTGACATAAGATTCGGGACAAACTGAATTTATTGCCATTAATTAACGTAAATCGTCACGTTAAAGTCAAAGCTGCCAGCAATTAGACTTAGCTATTAACCAATTATTTCGCCCAGCCTAATAATTAAGCGTAATAAAATTGGAAGGTTTGTGACTTAGAATATCAATTTCCGTATATATAGCTTCGTTAAAATAAATAAGTCTATTTGGTCCTGACTCGGTAAATGCTCAAGCTTAGCTCATTTAGGGCTGTTTAATACTTTTAGAGAGCTTCGTGTGATATTTTGTAGGAATCTAAATGAAAATTATCTATTAAAAAAAATATATACTTTTAATAAATGTGATAATATAGTTATAAAGATAGAAATTATCTTCTCTATATTTCAATATAAATTAGTGATTCTCAGAGATATATTTAAAGTACAGAATAAAAGTCAACAATTACAGGATTTAAATTGCAGCATACTATAAACCTTATACCCTATCTACAAATATCCTTTTGAGAAATATCACATTAAAGGAAAAAAAAAAAAAAAAACAATATATGATGAGCTATTGAGTTTTTAAAAAATCACTCATTCTACATTGAGGGACATGTTCCTATGCACATGTCGCACAAGCTATCTCAAGGCGGTAGGTTCAATTTGACTCGCCTTGCTAGTTTTAAAGGAAATGCGGGGTTTGCTTCCTTCGAGAGACAGATTATTACCTCAAATGTAGGAAGGGAGTAGAAACCTCCTCATATTTGTTTTGATTTGAGTAAAGAATTGAGTTCCAATATTAATACTCGTAAAATAAACAAATCGAATAAACCCCACTTGATGAATACTCCAATCAATTTAAATCATAAATTTTAAATGACTAATATATGAGTTGTTAATTTAGTCAAGCTAGTAGCTCGGCTCAATAAAATCAGTAAATGAGTTGAGTTCAATTCATTTAGTAGTTTAATTTGTGCCGTGGAGTTTATTGTTAATTATATGAATGAACTTTAAAAAAAATACTTAAAAAATTTCCATAACGTTTGAATTTGATTTAAGCCTGACTTATTTGTAGTTAAAACATTTTGTAGAGCAATTAAATATCAAATTTGCAATATGTTTACTCTTTTTTTGACCAGAAGTTGAAAGAATTGGTTTTTACTTGATACTTGAAAATATGGAATTTAATTAGAAAATACGTACTGTCAGAAGTCAGAACCCCAACCATAAAATTGATTGTATTCTGGGGATTTGTGATTTACCATTATACCCCCCAGAAATACGCTAATGCAAAACGGCACAGGTGAGATGTCGTTTTGAGCCCCGTGTGTTGTATGTGTATGTTATGTATCTGTATCCCTTGTTCAGTTGTTCCTCACCACTATCTGTTCCTTCCATCTTCTTTTTTGCGTGAGTGCTCTGCGAGGCTCCTCCCGATTTCTTCCATTCGCGTGATGCCTAGCCTTGGAATCGCCTTTATTCGTTGTTTAATCTGCCTTCCGTGTTAGATCCGTAGTTTTTTCAATTTGTTTGTTTGGATCTAATTTGATTAGGCTTGGAAAACCTAATCAGTATTTATCTGCTAGTTTGGGTTGAATAGTTGGTTGGAATTGTGCGTGGTTAACGATAGATTTTTGTTGTTGTTGGTTATGGCTTCGATTAGGGCAGATCTGAGCGGCAGGATTCATCCGGAGCCGATCGACCACTTCGACCGGCTGCCGGACTCGCTCATCCTCCTGATCTTCAACAAAATCGGCGATGTGAAAGCGCTGGGAAGATGCTGCGTGGTTTCGAAGCGGTTTCATAGCCTCGTGCCGCAAGTGGACAACGTTATAGTTCGTGTGGACTGCGTTATCTCCGACGACGACGCTTCCACGACGTCTTCTTCGTCGTCGTCGGCGGCGGCTGCGTCTGATAAGTCTCGCCACCCTATCTCGTCGCTCTTCCGGTTCTTATTTGCTGGACTGTTCAAACCCTTGCAGTCACTCTCTCAGTTGTTCACACCTTCGCCCCGTCTTCTACCGATTTCCTCCGATGATTTTGATGGCGAAATGGAGCAAAACAGTGTCACTCACCATTCGCCCACACAAGTGCTGAAAAATTTTAACGAGATCAAGCTGCTGAGGATAGAGCTTCCGAGTGGCGAGTTAGGGATAGATGAGGGTGTTTTGCTTAAGTGGAAGGCGGAATTTGGCTCCACTCTTGATAATTGTGTTATTCTTGGTGCTTCAAGTGTTGTTCAGGACATGAATGGTAACCAAGAGGTACTGGGTACTTGTAACAATACCGATGATGTCCACAATAACGCTCATAATAATGGAGTGGAGAATGATAACGGTAGCATACCGGAGTCGTTTTACACAAATGGAGGCCTGAAGTTGCGCGTTGTATGGACAATTAGCTCGTTGATAGCGGCATCAGCAAGGCACTATCTCCTGCAGCCCATTATATCCGAGCACAAGACACTGGAGAGCTTGGTTTTGACGGATGCAGATGGACAAGGCGTTTTGTCTATGAATAAGGAGCAGTTGGAGGAGCTGAGGGTCAAGCCTTTGTCAGCATCATCAGCATCAAGGAGGACATTAGTTCCAGCTCTGAATATGCGTTTATGGTATGCTCCCCATCTGGAGCTGCCAAATGGAATGGTGTTGAAAGGGGCAACTCTTGTTGCAATCAGGCCAAGTGAGCAGCCAAAGAAAGAGGTGGTTTCGGACTGTAATTGGGTTGCGTCAGCATTTGAGGAGCCATTTGGGACTGCTGCAAGGATGTTGGTGAAGAGGAGGACTTACTGCTTGGAAATGAACTCTTTTTGAGAGGGTGCTTGTTGAAGGATGAGAACATATGTTTTGAGGTATTGTCAAATTTTCCTGTGAATCATTAACAAATATTGGGTTTGAGATCTGTGGTTTATGTAGATACTGCTCCTTAATCGTGCCCCAAATGAAGCTAAAAGCAAAAATATAACTGTATTGTTGTTGTATTTGTAGCAGCCATTTCATTGCTTTCATAAAGTTATCAGAGTGGTCATTCTTGATTTTTGATTAAAAGAAACGTTCAGTTATGGTTATAGTCTCTCAGCGAATGTTCTCTAATCTCCCAGAACATGTGAATATTATATACGTATGTACACACGGTGATCATGAGTAATTTTTTCTTTTTTCGGTCAGTTACGAGTTGTTTTAACTTCTGTAGTAGTGCACAACTTTGGCAACATGCATTCACAAGTGATGTGAAGCTATTGCATGTAGTATTTTTATGATGAATTTATGACTTTCATGATTGAACCTCTCTGCCTAATTGTGTATATGCTCGTCATCCACGTGATTTTGTTCTGATTTCTTATATTATCCTGATTTTGTAGCTGCTCTGGATGTGGTGCAATCGCCCCATCTCATATATTATTTTGTCCTTTCACTGTTGGCTTATTTTTGTTTTCTTTTTTAATTGATATGCTTATCATTGTTCAACTATGAGTTGGAGCAGTTTGGTCTTTTCATTCTAAACGTCTGCTGCTGAGGGACAGTTCAGTTCCTTTTTTTTGAATCATAGTGTTGATTATTGCTCTTATTTGGTCGAGATTGAAAGATATTATAATCAGCTCTCTGAAATCCTGAATATGGAATTAACATACTCTGATAAGTGATAATTTGTTTCTAGCTAGCATTCTTCGACAGAATCCTTTCTGATTGCAAACATGCACACCAGTATGAAATATTGTTCAACTTACGTAAAAATAAAGTTACTTTGAATTTAACTCTCATGAGGTTTGCCTGGAAGATTGTTCTGCATCCTGCCTACGTGCCTCCTATCAAACTGCTTTGCCTGAACAGACTACTTTTCCTTCGAAATGTATTCAACACTAGTTGCATCTATCTACACTACCTGTTTGTATTCTAGTAACATGCCTTTAATCCATTATTTTGTTTTTGAGGAGTATTCTAACATGTCTCTGATACAAATGCTCTTGCAGGTAGGTTGCCTTTGTTTATTCCAAAGACGATGATGTACTTGTCTGGTGAAGCACAATATACAGAGTTATATCATCGGTAAAATGCACACTCCATGTGAGCCACAAACGTGGATTATATTACTTCCAATTATGACTGCATTTTCAGCTGTTTGTTGGTTACGAGCCTTAATCTACCTGCTTTATATTGCCTAAATGATAATAGCCATATCTGCCTGGATTTTGATCTCAAGCGTATACTTCTATGGGTGCATCATGTGCAACTGTAAGAATTATAAACATTTTGACTTCTAGAACATGATCTCCCTATGGTTAGTTATCCATCTGTGAATATATTAGGTACGGGGGGTTATATGCTTATGTGTGCTGTCCTTTGAAAGGTTCACTTCGAAATGTATCTTGAACTTCAGCTGCATATTTTATAGCTGATTTACTGCCATAATAAATGTGGAAAAAAAACCCTGTTATAACCTCCTACTCATGTATGATTTTATCTCTGCCTTGGATTTGGTATTGATTGATGTATGTTCATGGATCCTTGAAATTACATGTAATAAAAATGTGAAAATGGTTTAGTTTTCGACTGGTGTGTTTGTTTGAGAAAGATGTTACATTTACCAATGTATTTCAATTGTCGATTCTGCTCTGTTGGTTTCTTGCATAATTATTTGCATAACTTTGTTGTATCTGTTTGTCGATCTAGAATTAATGGGGTTGTGGGCATGAGACGGCGCCTAGGATGAAGCATAATCAATGACATTTCAAGTTTAGAAGATCTGGTAAGATTTTTTTTGAGGTAGGATTTTTCCTCGATGGATATTTTAAATAAGAGGGCACTGGGAGAGTAGTATCTTTTTCGATATTGCCTGTCTAAACTCTGGACAGCGAAGCAATCCTAGAAGTGTCTAGAACTTGTGAGAATTAATGTTGTAAATAGGCAATCAGCTTTCAATTCCAAGTGTCTTAGTTGCTAATAATTTGGCAAAATTGGGATGTGGTTATTGCATATTATTAACAGCAATTGATTGAACCTCTGATGGGTACTTGTTAGTGTCCGTGGGCATGGGTCACATAAAGATGGAAGGGTTTTGGGTGAATTAGTGCAGTCCGGTTACTGTGCAGACTACCATATTTTTCCACAATGCTGATATGTTCAAAATGGGTTGGAATATGTTCAAAATGAGAATTAATTCAATTTTCAATAAAAAAATATACTATCCATAAATACAATAATGAACATATTTTCATCCATATTGTACAGATCTGTATGTGAAGAATCAGCACTTAATCCACTTCTGAATTAGTGTGGACAACATGCATGTATTTATCATAATTGAATTAATGTCATGTCCCACCTGTTTCCTTTATTGAGGGGAACACTAATAAATTTGTTGGCATATGTCAAATTCTTACCAATTTTTTAAGGGTATCGATATATGCAGCACTAGTTTCAGGCGTGCAGAACTTCAAATGGACTATTTTATCCTTGTACTATCTAC
>MAYD01768152.1:0-15182 GCA_001909325.1 Ruellia speciosa
ATACCGGCCCTGTCAATACCATACGTAACAACACCTCATACATTGTCATGCCTAATAACTTCTCATGCCATAACGTGCATAAAACAAGTCCATACACAATGCCAAGCATCTAATGAATCACCACAAGGCCCGTTCTAGGACATACGTCTATCAAGAATATCAAGAAAGGCATTCCTTATATTTCCAATACTTCATTACTAGTACATAGCACGCCGTGAATCAGGCACCCTATCGATCTAGGTTCACATGCCAACCAGTTACCCTACAAGATCCCCACGCATAAGTTACCCAGCATCCCACAGTCTACACATCTGTATTCTCATACTAATCATAGCATTGTAACCTCTAAGGCTCGTACATCATCATCATAAGAGGCTCGCCACAGCCACAGATAGGCATACAACTCATCACATAACATCATGCATAGTCATGTACCAGCAACAGCAAGTATGGTTTATCAGATCATTCATTCTCGATGATTAGTAATTCTAGGTTAGCAGGCATAAAATCATAATACTCCGGCTCTAAGGCGTAATCATAGGTTCGGCAACCTAAGATAAGTTCTAGTAGATTTCGCCAAGCATTTATGTACATTACATGCTTCCCTAAGCAATCCTAATCCCAATCATAGCATCACAATCGGAGACGACAAGCACAAACTGATATGGGAACAATTCAGAAGAAGGCAGAACAATCTGTCGGCCGAGCGGTTGGCCGAGCGGTCCTCGGGGACCGCTCGTCTCGACCGCTTGTCCTCAACCCGGAACACACTGGACGTCGAGCGGTCCTCAGGACCGCTCGCCCGACCGCTCGTACGCGGGCAGTGCGAACTGCTGTTCGACATGAATCAGAAACCGGAAACAAACAATGGAAGCATAGTAAACCCTTGCCTGATGATCTCGCCGACGTTAACTACGAAACTCAAGTCTCCAATACTCCCCAAACGTCCTGATCTATCCAAAATGTGCACAACAACTCGAAATCCTAAAAGAACGACCAAACATGAATATCGGCAGCCCTCGAACACCTCTAAATGTCAGAAACTGGAGAAATCCAAACCATACGACTTACCTCAACAATTGCAAGCCTCGAAACAACAACAATTCCGCCGATCTATTCGATTCAACCACCTGACACCAAAAACCCTAGATTCGACAGAACATCTTAAATCACAACCCACACACATATTAAATCGCTGGAAAACGACAGCCACGTATTGAACTCACTTACCTTAGCAATCCGATTGGAACGAAACACGCATCCCCTTGATCAATCGCAATGGATCCTCCTAGGGTTTTTGAGAGAAAAGAGAAGACTAAGGCGACAAGTGGAAAACGGCTCTGCAGCAATTGATCAGATTAGGGTAGGAAAATGAGAATAAGACGGATCCGGAATGGGCCGAAGCCCATGGACTGAAATCCGTACACAAGCGGTCCTCGCGAGGACCGCTTGCAAAACCGCTTGCAAGATAGCGGCTTCACAACTCGACCAATGCCAAATGGTCTTCCCAACGCCAAATGGTCTTCCCAACTTCCTCTGAAGTCCAACATGCATGCTCGCAGCATGTCTTCAAGGGTTCAAATCGTCCTTTCAGTCTGCTCATCCGACTGTGGATGCCAGGCTGTGCTCATACTGATGTTAGTCCCGAACGCCTTTTGTACTTCCTTCCAAAACTGTGATAGAAATCGCGAATCACGATCAGACATAATCTCTTTTGGTATTCCAAATCTCCGAACTACGTGTTGGATGTACGCCTGGGTCAACTGTTCCATGCTCCAATTCAGGCGCATGGGTATGAAAACAGCGCTCTTGGTTAGTCGATCCACGACAACCCAGATCGTATCCATTCCTCGCTTCGTTCGGGGTAATCCTGTCACGAAATCTATTGAAATTGATTCCCACTTCCATGCGGGAATTTCTAATGGCTCCAACAAGCCCATAAGCCTCATGTTTTCAACCTTGACTCGCTGTCATGTTGCGCACATAGCCACGAACTCCGCCACTTCTCGTTTCATGTTCTTCCACCAATAGCTCTGTTGAAGATCTTTGTACATCTTCGTTGCTCCTGGATGTACCGAGAATCATGCGTTGTGTGCCTCCTCCATGACCTTTCTCTTCAAGTCTCCACGTGATGAAGGAATGCACCATCGATCCTTACATCACACAATTCCCCGTTCGTCAATTTGAAAGTTTTGGGCTCGTCCTGACTGGATTTTCGCTCTTAGCTTTAACATCTCATCACCCTCCAACTGACTCGCTCGCATTTCTTCAAGCAACGTCGGGGAAGTGACCATTGCATGGATGACTTGTCCCGTTGTGCCTCGGGGTTCCAATTCAATCTCCAATCGTTCAAATTCCTTTCTCAACTTTGGTACCGACACCAATGATCCTACTGTGTGGTGTTCTTTTCTGCTTAGTGCGTCAGCCACTCGGTTTACCTTGCCTTCCACGTACTGGATATCAGTGTCGTAGTCTTGGAGCAATTCCATCCATCTTCGCTGCCGACCACTCATATGCTCCTGCTAGAACAGGCATTTCAAGTTCTTGTGGTCCGTGAAAATCTTACTCTTTGCCCCGTTGAGGTAATGTTGCCATATCTTCAAACATGCACCACATCAGCCATCTCAAAGTCGTGTGTTGGGTAATTCAGCTCGTGAGGCTTCAGCTGTCGTGAGGCGTAAGCAATCACCTTACCATGTTGCATCAAACACATCCTAAGCCTCGATGTGAAGCGTCTGTGTAAACCTCGAATTCGCCAGACTCATCTGGGAGTACTAACACTGGTGCCTCCGTTACTGCCTTTTTCAACTGTTCGAATGCCGCATCGCACTTGTCATCCCAGTGAAACTTCACGTTTTTCTTTAATAGCCGAGTTAACGGCTGAGCAATGCTGGAGAATCCTTTGATGAATCGCTGGTAGTATCCAACCAATCCCAAGAAACTGCGAATCTCGCTCACGTTCTTTGGGGCTTTCCACTTCAGCACTACTTCTACCTTTGCTGGGTCGACTGAGATGCCGGCTCCTGAGACAATGTGTCCTAAGAACGAGATATGTTCCAGCCAAAATTCACACTTCGAGAATTTCGCATATAGCTTGTGTTCTCGAAGCATTGTCAACACGGTCCTCAAATGCCCTTCATGTGCGTGATGGTTTGGAGAGTACACTAGAATATCGTCAATAAAGACTACCACGCATCTGTCCAGTAAGGGTCGAAAGATCCGATGCATGAGATCCATGAACACCGCAGGTGCATTTGTTAAACTGAACGGCATAACCGTAAACTCGAAGTGTCCGTACCGCATCCGGAAGGCTGTCTTTAGCTTATCTGCCTCTGCTACTTCATTTGATGGTACCCGGATCTCAGATCAATCTTGGAGAATACACATGCTCTTTTCAACTGGTCAAAGAGATCGTCAATGCGTGGCAACGGGTACTTGTTCTTGACCGTGATCTGGTTCAGTCCTCGGTAATCAATACACATCCGAAAACTACCATATTTCTTCTTTACGAATAGCACGGATGCTCCCCAAGTTGAATGACTGGGCTGGATATATCCTTTCTCCAACAACTCTTGCAACTGGGTATTCAACTATTTTAATTCGGCTGGTGCCATACGATAAGGTGCTTTAGAAATCGGTGCAGCTCCAGGCACAAGCTCTATCGTAAACTCAATCTCCCGGGCAGGTGGAAGACCCAAAATTTCATCAGGAAAAACATCTTCGAATTCGGAAACAACAGGGATATCGGAGACAGCTGGGACTGCTGTCTTTAGGTCATGAACTTGATAAAGGTAGGCAGGGTAACCTTTGTGCAACAAAGAAAACAAGGACAAGGGGAATACTATCTTAATGCTAGGGTAACGAGGGGTAGGATGGTAAGAAGCATATTTACCATGGTGATCACGGAACAAAACACGTGGGATACCACAGTCGATCCGGGCATGATGGTGTCCCAGCCAATCCATGCCAAGGATCGCATCGAACTCAGCTAGATTAAACACCACCAAGTCAGCTCTGAACTCTTTTCCCTCAATCATGATCGGAGTATCTCGTACTATCTGCTCACAATCTCTGAGCTCTCCGGATGGTAAGGATATTGGCATTCGGAAGGATTCTAGGGTCCAAGACCATACTTACGTACAAAACTCAAGGCGACGAAAGAGCAAGAAGCACCGGTATCGAATAGTACTAAAGCGGGATGTGATGCGATAAGCATCGATCCTAAGGCATAGAGGTTAACAGTCTTAAGCCTAATTTACTAGGACAGGAATGAACACGGAAAAGGAAACGGATCAGATCGTACCCACAAGGACGTCGTCCCGGTGCTCAGCCTCTGCTCTCTCTATAACATTTAGGCGGCCTCCTCGTCCTGCCTGCGGATTCTTCCCTCGTACCGTCGCATCGTTGTTTTGCGTCTGCCCACTTTGCAACTGAGGGTAGTCCTTCCTCAGATGACCCACAACCTGACATTGCCAACAAGTTCGCTGCTGTGGGTTCCCTTGGGTTGTATCTCGAGGCTGTCCTCCATTGCCTCGACCGCGTCCACCAGTCTGACTGCCACCTCGTCCCGTAGATCCACCTGGTCGTCCCCCGTCGAAACGCTGACGGGTTCCTCCCCGGTGATCTCTTGTTTGGCGAGATTCTCGCTCTCTCTTCTTGCTTTGCCATACTCGACGTTCATCTGCCTTTCTTCTTTCCACGAACAGCGCCTGATCGAATAGCGTGGAGAGCGATGCTCACTCAACAATCCCAATTCCCACAATGATCTCTGGCTTTAAGCCGTCTACAAACCGTTGCACTTTGTCCTTTTCGGTGGGAACCATCTCAGGGGCAACCCTCATCAGTTCAACAAACTTCTGATGATATTCGGTCACCGTCATGTTATCAGTTTGTGCCATATTCAGGAATTCTCATTTCTTGGCGTTAGTCATCTGTGGAGTGTAGAAATGGTCCTTTAAAGCCTCTTTGAATTATGTCCACCCAAAGTCGGGTTGTGCCATTAAGGATGTTTCGCTTGACTGCCACCAGTACAACGCTGCCTCGTCCAGGAAATGTGATGCCACCAGCACCTTGCAGTTTTCTGGGCATCCGATATATTGGAAGATTCTGGTCATTTGGTACACCCTGTTATCGAACTTCAACGAGTCGGCTCCTCCCGTGAAGACTGGCGGTCGGTGATGTGTGGCAAGCTCAATGTAGTCCACGTGTGTCTGAGCTGGACGTGGCTGAGCAGCTACAGCGGGAGCCTGGGCAGCTTGCCCCTACTGCATGGCTTGGAATGCCATCATCATCTGTTGAAAGAAAGTCCTCGGGTCAAATGCTGGTACTGCACTTGGTTGTTGTTAGGGTTGTGGTGGTGGTTGTTGCGGTTCTACGGTGGGTTCCTCGGGTTACCTAGGCACCTCTCGTGGTACCCTCTCACCATCTGGAAAAACGTCTCGGGTCCTTTCCTCCACACCATCCCTTGCGCGTTTATCTACGCGGGGTTCCGGGTTCAGTTTAGGCCTACCCCGTCGGCCTATTCCCACTATCCTCGGCGGGATTCTGATCTAAGGTAAAGTTAGTAAACTACTAACTGCGGTTAAGGGTTATCACAGAAATAACTCACCAGAGTTTCCCCAATTCCTACCATGGGACTCGACATTCCATGGTCAAGATTAGGTTTTATGTGACAGAAGTAAAGTAATAATGCAATTCCTATGCTATATGCATCCCCCGCACACACTCACCTCCTATGTCTAACCGGTTTTTATTATTAGGAAAGGTAATCTAGCTCTGATACCACTCTGTAATGCCCCGAAAATTTTGAATCATTTTCAAGCACGTTACTGCCGTATTAGTTTGCCTAGACTGGTGACCAGTCTGCCTAGACTCCCTAATACAAGGCTAGGTATACAGACAACACCACAAAATGAATAATCAATAATATTACATAACTTCAAAATGTAGGTTTATCAGAGTTTGACAGTGTATACGGGCATAGCCGTGTATCAGATTGACAAAATATCCATACTATCTGACAAGAGATATCATATCTGATCAGCTAGACAAAATGCATCCTATACTAGGTGTGATCTCTCGTATCCCAATAACCCAACATGATGCTGCGCCTCCGAGAGTATCTAAAACAAACACAAGCAAGGGGGTCAGTACAATGTACTGAGCAAGAGGATACATGAGTGGGGGGGAAAATAGGGATAAATGTTAGTCATACAACAAAATATCAAAGCATAGAAATAGTGAACATCACGCTGTCCCATACCAGAGCTTCAACCACAATGCAACATACACCTAACCTATATGCACGTGCAATGCATGCCTAGGTCGGCACCTACCTATAACAGCCACCCGCACACGGCCAGGGCTCACACCATGCTCAAGGCCAGGCGTCATCACCATGCTCACGGCCAGGTGATAAGAGAATCATGCCATGCACACGGCCAGGCATATGTACGTAATCAGGCTTGCCACACCCACATATATCGGCAATGCAATGTCATGCAATATGCCATGCAATGATCAATAACATAATATCAAAGCGTCATAGAATCAATCATCATAAGGAGCGTAACAGCATAACGGCATTATAGATATCTAGCATACGATCAAGTATTACGGGTACGTATGAACGTAAGAATAATATGTCAATTAACTGTGTAACGTAACGGATCCTAGAACGTCTCCCTAGGCATTAGGAATATCACCTAAAGGAACAAACGACAAAAAAGATCACGACGAACAGAAACAACACAGTCAGCAGTACCACGCGGTCTGCACCGAGCGGTCCTTGTGGACCGCACCACTTGGACCGCGCGAGGTCCAGATGTTCAGCGGTCGAACCACGCGGTTTATGAAAATCGCGCCACCTGGACCGCGGATGGTCCAGGTTTGCTGCATGCATGGTTTCGCCTACGTTTTAACATCAAAACTAATTCAAAATGTATCTAAAACATCATAAACTCAATGTAAACCCTTGCCTTAATCGACGACCCTTGAACTTGACTTCCCTTGACCGATCTTTGCTCCTCCAAACTTGATACCTCTCGTACGCCCTCGATTCTCACTCACAACTCTCAAAACTAAGGAAAAGAAAGGAGTTGGATTGTTTTTGTGATGGTTCCAAATGGGGAGGAGTTGGGGGGTATTTATAGGTTGCAAAAGAACCTTCAAGAGCCACCTTCAGCCACCAAATTTGACAAAAACCGCGTCTGCATCAACTTTTCGGCGCACGGTCCTTGCATGCGGTCGGCCGCCGACCGCGCGCCGAAACCGCGTGACCTCCAGAGGCTGCTGGAAGCTTCTGGTGGCTGGGCTTGGGCTGGGGCTGGGTCAGGTTGGCTTGGTTTGGGCCTGATCTTGGTTTGTCTTATTTAGGTCTTGGTTGGGGTTTGTGTTTTGGGGTTTTATAGATCTGGAGTCCAAAGCCACTTCCGGTAGCACTAAGGGGAGGGGAAAACTTATAAGTCTCCAAAACCCTCATCCCAAATTGAATTCAAGACCTCTCGAACCCAAAATCGAAACATCTCACTAAGGGTCCGAGACCCCTAAAATAAAATTTGAGATATAACCACCTGAAATCGAAGCCTCGGTCACAGCCAAGTTCGAAGCTCCAATAGAACCCAAATACCATCAAGAGTCGAGGCACGAATCAAATTTGAGTGGTCAAGTTCGAGTGTCAAGAACACTGAAACACGGAAGCGAAGGAAGAGACGGAGGGGAAAATAGAATTCGAGGTGGGAGTACCGAGTGTTGGACACTCGAATAACCAAAAGCTCCCAACATCAAAATAGCCAAACGTCATTCTCATCTCATCGCCTTAATGGGTCGCCGCCGCCGGCCTACAGCCCAAAAACTCCCCCTCTTTAATCCTTTAGGCCACAGCCCAATGCCCAATTCCCAAAACTCCTATTAGGCATCAAGCCCCAAATTCTATCTTGGGTCCAGTATATTTATAATGCCCCAATTTTCGTAATCAGACCACGTTACCGCCATACCTAACTTACCCTAGGTCTATCCCTAATCCCACATAAGCTCGGTGCTCAAGCACAACTAATCATCTACTCCTATCAGAGTTGCGGGATTTCAGAAAGCAACATCCCCTCTGATAACCGCCATCATACTTGGAAGGTAAACACATAATGCGGAATTTAATAAATAATTAAAGTTATTACAACCCATAGTGTCAGAAATCATGTCCTGCACCAGGACTCGACCATTTAATACAAGCCGATTATAAAATGAATTACATACGGCTCGAGAGAAAGAAATGATAAAATCTTGCAACTAAATATAAGGTAAGATAGGCAATAATATCAAAAGGTTCTCTCGACCTCTCAAAAGAAACCCATCGAGTAGTAATTCGAATCCCCTAATCACTAAGGCGGAGGTGCATCCTCCTAGCCTTCAAATCCTCCTATGATGCATAAAGTAGTATCGTTAGTCATGAGACTAAGTAAGGAATACACACCAAGCAGGTTATGCAATTCATAAGTGTCATGCTGATCGAGTTGGCAACACCTCCATACGTATTGACGAACCGGTTGACTTAAATGGAGACTATGAAACAGGCATAAGTATAAAGTATGCCATGCGAAAGCACAAGTTCAAACGGAATAAGCGATAGCAGCTTAAAATCAAGAAGTGAAACTCATGCAACAAGCAACACCTTGAATCCCCTGCCGGATCCACGTACACAAGCTCAAAGGGTGCCATGTATGTCATGCACGGAACTGCCAGCCATGACTACGCACATGGTTAATTAGTAAGCCCTCGACTTAATCAGTGGTACAACTCAGGACACTATCCATGACACCTGTGTCATGATCTGACAGCCCCCACTTAGCATACTCCACAGACCTGAGAACTTAGCAATCTAGAAAGAGTCATGTGGATAATCAGGAACCCCATTCGGTTACCTGATTTCTCCTTAAAAGAAATGAACCAATCCAGACGGATCCAAGTCCTGTACGGTTGGAATCACCTAGACAATATAACATTCCAAAGGTAGTCTAAATCAATCTTGAGAGGAACTATGGTGCGTGATCCTAACGTATCAACTAACACGGGAATCCACTAGTCCACATCTCAAAAGAACTAGAAAAAGGACGGGATCCAAAGCATGTAGTACACTCCCTACATGACTGACACATTTTCCTCCTCTATCCTTGAATTACAGGTAAACCTCATTTAAAGGGAGCGAACCCAATGAGTAGAACATAAAATATTTGGGAACTAAATTCTCTAGTGGGTTAAGCTAGTGGGGATACGCCCAAAAGTCAATTGAAAAAAATTCCCACTCTTTGTTCTCCTTTACCTATTTACCTCTTTTAATGCGATGCATTAAATAATTCGTTAAGTCATAATGTTCTTTTGACTATCTGCCTTACCTATCCGATACGAAGATATTCTAAATCTCTCGACCATAATTAGTGGGCTTAGTGTTTTACAGATAACACTAATTCCATGCTTGGGTTTATTTATGCACATGCTCATGACGTCACATAATACAAACATAAATAAGATCACATCAGATCAGCAATTCCATCTAAAATAATGGAAAAGATCCACCAAAAGAATTAAATAATGTAATTTAATAAAACTGGTAAAGTGGCAGAAGTAAATTCAGTATTGCAATTAAATAAAAGTATTTAAAGCATGCAATAAATAATTTTACCCGGCCGAATAAAACTCGGCACTTTAGAAATTAAGTTGGGCATTATGGTTGTCCGTGTGTGGTGTCCCTTACCGTTATCAACGGTCTTGATACTTTAAAAACAACATACAGAACAACAGTCAAGTCCTATTGGCCGCTACAATCGGGTTCACCTACGAGGCGAAAGAATCTTAATTAATTATCCATCCCACTTAGTCAATAAAACTTAGACAATTTCAATATTGTCTAGGATAATTAATTCCTAAGGAAAAATCCTTATTTAAGTCCCTAAATGGGCTTAAATTAGAAAATGAGTCAAAAGTCCTCTCAAATGAAATTCGGGTTCCCAGGTTCGGTTGAAATGAGTTGGAATGCAAATCCAATTAACTTCTTGAATTTAATATCAAGTTAATAAAATTACCCATTTAAAAATTAGTGTTTTGGCCCCAAGTCCATAAATTCCCAATAATTTCCAAAAATTCCAATCTTTGGATATTAAGTCCAAATATGTGAAATAACAATATATTTATTTCCATATCACCATAAATACCAATTTGAGCCATTAAATGCTCCTTGAAAATGTCGGCTGTGAATAGTACCCATGGAAAATGGGTTTCGTAAAACTTTACCAAATAAAAATTTGAAACTGTAGAAAATATTAACCTTTGAATGGGTACTAAGGATCTGTAATTAGTTTACAAAAATATAAAGTTAAAGATGGTGAAATGAAGTTGTGAAGTCACTGTGAACAGTGATGAGGGCATCTCGAATTTGGGAGTTGGTTGGGGAAGATGAACTGCACTAAATGTTCAAAGTATGAGTATATATATAAGCACATGGGTATAAGGGGCTGGGATTATATACTAAAACTAAGGAAATGAGATTAAGTTCCCATAAGTCATGACAGAAGCCTAAAATGGAGAGAAAATGAAGTTGGGTCCTGAATCAGAAGCCAAAAATGTTGAGTGTGTCGTGAGTCCTGGCATGTGTCGTGAGTGTCCAATCTCACGACACAACCAACCAATCTAGCTATCTCCCTCACCAACCGCCTTGGGTCATGGGTCGTGAGTGTGTCGTGACTGGGTCGTGGTTCCTGTGTCACGACCCACGACTCACGACCTACATGCCTTAGCAATCCCCTTACCTTCGGTTGTGTGTTGTGAGTGGGTAGTATGTGTCACGACTCATGACTCACGACACACTTTCCTTAATCCTTCAGACTTCAATTCCTGTGGGCCCCACTGTATCGTGTGTCGTGATGTATGTCGTGTGTCTCTCTAATTCATGACTCACGACACACACACAATCTGATTTCTTTCTTTCTCCTTTATTTTATCAGACCACAATTTATATAATTATCTTATAATTAATTTCTAGGTCTAATTTCTTATGTGACAAATTTATTTAATTCCACTTCTCGAAATTAAATAATTTGTCACATGGGATTAATTCCTTTAATTTAAGGTATTTTAATTAAGTGTCTCTCAACACTTAATTTTTCTTCCACCCTAAATTAAATTAATCATTTTGATTCATGAAATCTTCGATTTTTTTCATAATCAATCCTCTGGTAAATTGCCGCAATTATGATGTTATCTGATTCGGACCCTGATGATGTCACCACACCAATTCTGTTTGGTTTTCCCTTTTTGCACTTCTTACTTAATTATCTTCAATAATTAATTCGCGAACAATTCGTACTGAATTTTAGGAATTTTTATTTGTTAATCCGGTTTAAATTCGAATTAATTGTCCTCTATAATACTAGGTATTACAATATTAATTTGAGGTTTAACTCCACCCAAAAGTAATTTATCTAACTTGGGCCAACAATTTGCGATAAGATTAATTTAAGAAATTTCTCTTACAGAAATAAATTAAATTATCGCATTGAATTAATTTTCTTCATTTATGATGTATTAAATTAGGGAATTAATTTCCTCCAATTTATAAGATCTTTCATTAGTATAAATTAAAATTGGCAAAATCTCCCATTTTTGCCACTTGGCCCATTTTTCCAAATTAAATTTGAAAATTTCCACCGAACCCTATCAGTCCAAATCTTTAAATCTGTTCCTATTCAATCTTTGCATTTCAACATTAATTATTTCCCATAATTAATTAGCGAAAAATTTCCATACAAGGTACTTTTTATCCGTTTAAAATCTGAATTTACCTAAACAGTAACACGAGGTGCTACATCTCATGCATTCTATCTTGACTTGATGACACGTAGTACACATGGCTACAAACTTGGCCACCTTCTTCTTCATATTCACCTACTAATAACTCTGTCTCAAATCATTACATAACTTAGTTACACTAGGGTACACTGAATAAGGTGTCCCATGTGCCTCCTTAAGGATCTTCCTCTTCACTTCCCCTCGGCTAGATGGCACACATCAATGATCTCCACAACGTACTTACATTGAGAATCCAATCAAAATTTAGGAGCTCGACCCGGCTCAATCTTCACCCTCAACTTGACGATCTTGGCATCCTGTTGCTGTCCTAAGGCAATCTCCTCAATCAAAGAGGGTACCACGACTATTGCACTCAAACTCTGACTCACTGTGCCATATGGAACAACCTTAATTTTAATCGCCTCAATTCATCTCGTATCTCCTTCGCCATGACTAGGGAGTGAATACCATGCTCTTCGTTCTAGCTCAGGGCATATGTGACCACGTTGACCTTACCCTCCACATAGTTTATATTCGTGTCATAATCCTGTAAGATTTCCAACCACCTCCTTTGTCGTCCACTCATATGCTCCTGTGTGTAGAGACACTTCAAGTTCTTACGATCCGTCTACACTTCGTCCTGTAGAGATAATGCTTTCAAATCTTCAAGGCATACACTACCACCGCTATCTTCAAATCGTGTGTTAGGTAGTTCACCTAATAGAGACTTCAATTACCTCGTAGCAAAAGTGATGACTCTCTGGTGTTGCATCAGTACACAACCTAGTCCCTTCTTTGAGGCATCAGTATAGACATCGCACTCTCCCGACTCATTAGATAATACTAGAATCGACGCCTGAGTCAATCGCTGCTTCAACTCCTCAAATGCCCTCGCATAGTCCTCATCCCAACAAAACTTCACATCTTTCTTTAATAAACGAGTCATAGGCCTAGCTATGCTTGAAAATCTATTAAAGAATCAACAATAGTACCCGACAAGACCCAAGAAACTCTGAATCTCACTCACATTGTGGGCACTTGCCACCTAAGAACTACTTCCACCTTCGAGGGGTCAACAGAGACTCCCTCGCCTGAAATGACGTGGCCGAGGAATGTCACCCGACCAAGCCAAAACTTACACTTGGATAACTTAGCATACAACTAATGCTCTCAAAGTGTGGTTAATACAGTCCTCAAATGACCCTCATGAGCCTGTGGGTTCGGTGAGTACACCAGGATATCAATGAACACAACCATGCACTGATCCAATAAAAGTCTGAATACCTGCTGTATCAAGTCCATAAATAACACTGGAGCATTCGTCAGCCCAAAGGGTATGACTGTAAACTGAAAGTGACCATACCGGGTCCTAAATGTCATCTTAGGCTGATCGGCCTCTGCAATACGAATCTGACGGTAGCCCGATCTCAAATTAATCGTAGAAAACGTAGTGGGTCCTCTAAGCTGGTCAAATAAATTATCAATGCGAGGTAAGGGGTATTTCTTCTTCACCATAATCTAGTTCAGTCCCTTACAATCGATGTACAAATGCAAACTCCCATCCTTCTTCTTCATGAATAACACCGGGGCTCCCTATGGTGAACTACTAGGTTTGATATATCCCTTATCCAACAACTCCTACAACTGCTTACTCAACTCTCTCAATTCAGTGGGGGGCATATGGTAAGGGGCCTTAGAAATAGGTGCCAAAACGGGCACTAACTCAATAGAGAAGTCAATCTCTTGAGGATGAGGGAGACTGGGAATACATCAGCAAAATCCCGAACTTCAGGGATAGACAACACATCCAGCTCGGGCGTTGTCATGTTCTAAACGTGACAAAGGTACATCATGTATCCCTTCCTCAGAAGCGAGGATAAAGTAATAGCTGAAACTACACGAATATCGAGTTGAACCGGAATGGGATGATGTGAAACATAAGTACATGAGTCAGGTGACCCTACGGGGGATTCCTTGCTTAGCTTTTGTTGGCCCCCTTCTTTTATGTTTAACTTTTACAGGTGACCTTGCTAGGCAAGAATAGAGCATCAGGGATGGGTCCAGAGAACCTCCTTTGCTGTATTTTGTTTCGAATAGTGTTGTACTTAACTATATGACTTTTATAATCTTTAAGGAGTAGGCGGTGTTGTGTGTTCTGTATCATTTTGACTTATGTTGCATGTATTTGACTAGTTGGTCATATGAATTATATATTACTATTTTCCTCATTCGAAAATACTTAATGAAGAATTGAGATGTAATGTCCCACCCCACTGCCGACCCGCGGTCGGGTACCGCGGTCACGTGACCGCGGTGGAGTGACCGCGGTCCTCCTCGGTTTCTGGGCTGGGCTTCGGCCCATGAGTGTGTAGCCTTTTATTGGATGTCTCAGCCTAGGTTTTCCATTTCCTGCAGACTATTTTACTGTGCATCGCCCTAGCCTCCTTTTTACTCTCTAATTCCCTTGTCGTTGTGCCATCCGGATTGTGATCGAAGGTGATTCAAATCCGACTCCGATATCTAGGTAAGTGGTGATTGTGTTTTCCGATAGTGTTATTGTTGTATTCCGGATTTTTGAGGGGTTGTGATGGTTGTTTGTCGGATTAGGGTTTTTGAACGTTTTTGGACGAATCGAGGAATCCGTAGGCGTTTCGAGGCTTTCCGGCGGTAGATCAGTGTACTACAATTCAGGCAAGGGTTAATACTTGCATTTCTGTTGTTTTGGGTACTGTTTTTGGGGTCGTCGGGACGTTTCTGGGCTGGTTCGCGAGAATGGCAGAACAGTTGGCCTGCCCACGGTCGATCGCCGCGGTCACGTGACCGCGGTGGGTGACTGCGGTGTGCCGCTGTCGAGTCCCGCGGTCGTACGACCGCGGGAGGGTGACCGCGGTAGGCCTTCCCGCACTGTTCTTTCCACGGTCGGGAACCGCGGTCTACTATAGACTGCGGGACCGACAGCGGTGTCCTGTTCTGTCTGGTTTTAGCTATGCAATCCTTTGGTATTTCTTCCTTGCACGTTCTAAGCTTCGTTTTGGTATTGTATTGGGAATGCATGATTTGTGGGAATGTGAAATGTAGCCTACGAACTAGAGATGATACACCTAGACTTATGGAACGGGAATGACTTGTTAATTGTTGTAGGTTGGGGATTTCTACTGTTAATGACAATATGCGATTGTATGAGCCTTAGATGCTTAAGAGATGACGTTTGGCATGTTAACCTAGATGGATAATTTAGTGAGATTACGGATTATGCTATGCTACACTTGCTTATGATCCTTTATGTCTATGCATGAGAAGTTGGTGAAGTCTTGTGCCATTATGCGGCTATGGCAAGACTCTTACAT
>MAYD01768173.1:0-15475 GCA_001909325.1 Ruellia speciosa
TTCACTCTACCAATACATAACTTTAACCATTAATATCTCTAATAATCATAGATAAAAAATATATAAAGTTGATATTTTAAAAATATAAGTTAATACGAATCTAACAAGACCCCACATGACTATATTTTTTCTTAAGTATAAGTCACAAATGATAATCAAATAAGAGTGTGTGAATAGTGTAAAAACTGTTACAATTAAAAATAAACGGAGGAAGTATAAAATAATACTACTAGCAGAGCCAAATGCTGGCTGGAGATGGCAAGGGTACATCCAAGCCGGAATGCCGGATTGTATTACATGACATACTGTACTGCACCCGAATCGGTTTGCTGTCTTTTTATTTATTCTTTATTTAAAATAGGGAATTGCCGATTTGCAGCAGCGTCCAGCGTACAGGCGTACACACAAATTAGCCACGACGCCTTCATTTCATTCTTAATTCAAATCTCCGTTTCTAATTTCGATTCCCGGCTACCGACGGACTCAAATCTCTTAGATTCCGATCTCGTGATAGGAGAATTCGCATATCTAGGCGGCGGAGATGGCGATGGCGAAGGTAAGCTCTGGCCTAGCTTATCCGGACCGGTTCTATGCGGCTGCTTCCTATGCCGGATTTGATGGATCCCCGGACTCCGCGGCTGAAGGCGTTACCTCTAAGTTCTCAAACGAAACCGCTTTACTCCTCTACGCCCTCTACAAGCAGGTTGGGCTTCCTTCCTTCAAATTTGATTTTGTTGCTGCCTCAGTTGTATCCCGTTTTCTGCATGCGCGTCTTGCCATTATCTTAAATCAACACAATTAGACTTGATCCGTTCGTGTTCTGTGTATTTGTGTTTCTACAGGTTAATATTTTGGTTAAACTGGCGACCAGATCCTTGATTTACGGCCAAAATAGCAGAATTTAGTCATAATTATTTGTGTGGAGTGGTTTTATTTTCACTTTCTTTTACCTCTGTACATTAGTTTAATTAATTAATTAACTCAATTATTGGAGTACACTGGTATCTCACACGAAAGATATTTTTCCTAACTGAATTCCGCTGTTGGGATTGGTTCATTAGTATTTCAGCCGATAGTATTTATTAGGACTCAGGACTATTGAGATTTAGAAAATTGGTATCGCTTCCTTGTTTTAACCTTAATGTTAGGTGCAATAGTTGGTATTCCGTATTAGTGTAGTTAACTTATCCATTGGAGTTTTTTTTAAGCTGTAGTAAACTGTGCACTTCATTTTATATCATCCTCGAAATTGGTGATTTCAGGCCACTATGAAGGGATATCTGTTACTTATGATTTCCTTAGGAAGTATGGAATTTTCAAAATTAAATTGGTAAAATTATACTTCTTCTAAATTTGGATTATCAAGCCTCTACTCACCTAATCAGAAATGAATTGAAGGGTCAGTGACAGTTTTGGTATTCAAATTTGTATGTGGTTAGTCCTTCACAACCCTAAATTATAATAATGTGTCTGTTGATGGACTCAGGCAACATTGGGACCTTGCAACATGCCCAAGCCTAAAAGTTGGAGTCCCATTGAACATAGCAAATGGACAAGGTTTGAAGTTGATATATATGTTTAAGTTTTTCCCCATTCTGCTCCAGATGTGTCTCATTCATTGCTTTTGTTTTACTTTCTTGAAGCTGGAATGGACTTGGAGACATGGCATCCACAGAGGCAATGCGTCTCTTTGTTAAAATTTTAGAGGTTAGTTATTGGTAACGCAGCTTGTAATGCAACTTGTTTAGGACATACAGTTCTACATCTGATCCTCCGCATAAACAGGAAGAAGCCCCAGGGTGGTATTCAAGAGTCTCGAACCATGTTGCTGAACCTGTTGTTGATGTACAAATGAATGTAAGTTTTACAAATGAGTTTGTGGCTTCTTTATCATTCTAGTATTTTTGTTTCTGCTTAACTAAGAATTGACTTATGATTCACCAACTCCAGTGCTGTAACTTAGAATTAGTTTGATAGAAACATTAGTTTCCATGTCCAAAAGACCAGTGTTTATGATTTATCACACATCAAAATCACGATAATACATGTGGTTATTACAGAAGTTTGTCCAGTAAACACAATTTTCATGATTCACTGGTTTTATTTTTGGTGGATTTGTTGTTTTCCTGTAAATATCTTGTAGATTAATCAAGATTCAATGTATTCTTATTGGATGGTCTTGGTTAATTCTCCTCAAACGCATCTGCATGAATTTTTCTACACTTTAATACCTAAACCATGAAATATTATGCGCTGATTATCTTTTTCCACCTTTGCATTCATGGGGGAATGCAAAATGTTTGTTCTAACTTCTATATGATCTTGGTGATTTGACCACTTTATATGTGTGCGTCCCTATATAACTTCAAGTTTGATCTGTACGACCAAATGCAGTGGTACTTGGATAATACAGTTCGACAAATTGTGAATTTCTTTGCCTCTAGTGATGATATCTGAAGGTGATGAAATAAAGCTTACCTGGTTTTTGCTTCTTTCATTGTCTCTACTGATGGAATTGTTAGTAAGTAACAATAAACTTCTAATCTCACATTCATTTAAGAGCCCTTAGTTACATTGACTTGAGAGATTTTTCCCACGTGAAAAAAATCACATTAAAATTTCAATTTGCAACATGTTGGACAGATTGAAGATTTGCGCATATTAGCCATGGATGCTGTTCTCCTAAAATTTAACAAAGTCTTTGGAGTTTGGCCTAGATGTTTATGTCATTGAACTGAAGATAAGCTGCTTCCATAAAAGTTGCTTAGATTGGACTAAGATGGAAAAGTCAAGGGAACAAGTTAAGAATAGAATATACATTCGTTATCACCAGTACTTCCACAACTTCTCTAGATTCGATGGAGTGATCTTGCTTAAGCACCTAGCATGTCATCACAGGAACTTCAGTTTCAAAATGAGACATTTAGGGGAACAAAACAGTTGCATCAGAAGGCATGCTCAATTTGAAATTTTGAGCACAATATGTTTCTAACCTAGAAAGGTGATATCTCCCAATTGAGCACAATATGTTTCCTCTCCTTATATGTATCCTTTGAAGTAGTGACATGTTAAGTAATTTTTGGGTAAGACATTGGAAAAGATGGTTTGGTGTCTCAGTAAAGTACTAAATTATGGTGAAAAATAGGTTTCTGAGAGATCCTGATTAGTTAATCACGAGGGGAAACATAATTATTTTGCATATATTCCAAGTCTATTATGCAATTTCTTGATCTTTATGCTAAAACCACTTGGACAAACTTTCTTTGTTACTTAAAGTAGTGGTTTTTTCCTTGTGGAAAGAATGGTTTGGCCAAACAATGAACTTTTTCCTTAAAACAATGGGGTAACTTATATGCTGCTTCATCATCCCACACAGGGGGTTGGTGTTATTGATTACAATGATGGCAATGTTATATGCTTGATACACTTCATTTTGTTAGCCACTTCTATTCCCCTAGCAATATTTTTTAATTTGTCACTTTTCATCTCAGTATCTGTTGTTTCCATGAAAAATTGCACGTGGTGGGCTGTCAACTCATGCTTGCTCCATCTGGCCATGAGCAGTTATACCACTGTACATGTTCCACTGACTTCTGCTTCATAGTTTAGCCACTATAAGTTTTACATGTTTTGTTGCAGTTTTCCATTGTCAAGTTGTTTTGGGATGATTATAGCCAAATATACAATCTAGCTGTTTCATATTTGAGCTTGATAAATGAAGGAAACAAAGTGACAAATCATATACAACCAAATGAGTCCATCACTATACATCTTTGTTGGGTTTCATTCCTATGGCCTCTCATGTTACCTTGATTGTTTCTTTTTCTTTCATTCTTTGTTTACATCATTACATGCTATTTTCTCCGTGCTGGTTCAGCATAATTCAGAAGCGGTGGCTGTTCCTGATAATGGAAATGTTTATCCTGAGACGAAGACTATTCCTACTTCAAATGGTTATCTTTCAGAAGCTCAGGATAAAGATGTTGTATCCGAGAGCTTGGAAGTAGTTAGTGTGTATGACCAGTGGGTCTCACCTCCGGTTTCTGGAAAGCATCCAAAAGCCAGATATGAGGTATTACCCTTTCCCTTGTTTTCATTTTAAATTTTTCTGGATTTTATTTTTATTTTTTTATTTTTAGCTCTGAACATCGCCTGATTATATTTACAGCATGGTGCAGCAGTTATTGATGATAAGATGTACATTTTTGGTGGGAATCACAATGGTCGTTACCTAAATGATCTTCAGGTATTGGAACTAAGAGTCTACACCTTAAACCACATGGTCTTAAGTTTTTTGATTTGCAGCTCTTCTAACCTTACTGGCACTGTTAAGTTTTGTTCATGCAACAAATTAAGGAACTTTTTTGAGTGCTTTTCAGCAATAAAAACTGAATGTTACTTAAGTGCTTTGCATCCTATGCCTGATTTTGTCCTTTTGTTTTTTATAACTATCTGTAAATGTTTTGTGTCATTAGCTAATCGCAAGGGTGGCATTTGTTTTTTCCATACCATCTCTCATGTTGTAGGTTTGTGTAAAATGAGTATTGTAATTATCCTACCACTTCAAATTAGGTTTTGGATATGCGATCTTGGATATGGACCAAAGTCGAAGTTAAAGAAGGGACAGATGGCGTGACAACTCCCTGTGCTGGCCACTCCTTGGTTAGTTTCGGGTTGGATTGAGAAAAATCATTGATAAACATGCTCATTTAAGTCATACATCTGAGAAACAGATAATCAGAAATTCTAATTATTTTCTTTTTATTGTGATATGCTTACAATTGCATTGCTGTAGATACCATGGGATGGAAATAAGCTTCTTTTAGTGGGTGGCCATACAAGAGATCCTTCTGGAACTTTACAAGGTTGGAGAATTGTCATATTACATTCTGGTGTTTAATTATTCATTTTTTTTCTTTATGTTTAGGCTAAAAGACAGCGTTGTCCAAAACAATTTTTGAATTTATTCTGAATTAGTTCATGATGCTAGAGTAGTGGGAAGAAAATTACCATAAATTATTTGCCTTGTCTGGATGTACTTTTGGAGTGGTTCTGTTTGTTGTTTTGGTTTGACTTTTTCCTAGTACGTGCCAAAAATTGTAAGAAAGTGTCTTGTGTCCAATCACTTCTTTGCCTTTGTGTTGTTTGATGTGCCAACCAAGATAAAACATTCCAAGATAACAACCAAACAAGGGGATTCTTTTTCATGTCTCTATGCTTGAGAGAAGTTTTTTTTCCTTCCCAAGAGAGATGACCAAGACTATATTGTATTCACAGTGGAAATTGTTAATGCTTCTTTCAAGCCCTTTGCCACACCTTTCTGCACAGTAAATGTACATGAGATGTACTTAGATTTTTTATTTGCTTCACAATAAAATTTACAATATGGTTTTCCTGGAGGCTATTTTGCATGTTCCCATTGGGTGCCTCACATCTCAAGTTTTATTCGCAACTATGCTGTGGATATGTCTTCTTAGAAGAGACTTTCTGACTTTTAACCTGAGATTATGTTTAATGACAGTAAAGGTGTTTGATCTACAAACTTGTACGTGGTCGACTGTGAAGACTTACGGAAAGCCTCCGGTATGTTGTTCTTTCTATCATTGCAAAGGCTTTCTCATGCTTGTATTTTTCTCTAAATCACCTTTAAGTATATTGGTTGTGAAGTCATACTTTTGTAATTCTCATTTGGTTTATAAATGCTCCAGTGGTCCTGGTTAACATGCTTTATTCACTAGTTTCAAGTTCGAACACTATGTTCAATTTAATATGTTCTAATAATTCTGTTCTAATGCATGGGAGATAATTATTAAGAATTTTGCATGCTTCACTTGAACTACTTCACGTGTATTATTATTATTGTGTGTTGCTTGTTCTGCAGATCTCTCGAGGAGGGCATTCAGTGGTCCATGTGGGAACAACTCTGGTCATATTCGGAGGACAGGATGCAAAGAGATCTCTTTTGAATGACCTACACATTCTGGACTTAGAAAGCATGACATGGGATGAAATGGACACAGTGTATGATCTTAGCTTCTAAGTATTAAAGCATTAAGTAGTTTTTGTTCCTTTTTATAGACCCTAATTTTTGAGCTTTCTGAAAATTTAAGAAAAAAGAAACATAGCATGCACCACTTCAATTTTTTGCCCCCTTTCATATAGACAATCTGCAATTTTCAGATATCAAAGTTTAATTCAATTCATAACGAATCATTACTTGAGTACATACACACTTCCATTCATATGCATTTATAACTTGAACTAATCATCCTCCTATATCAAATTCTCACTCAATTATGTAGGATTTTATATGCTTGCATAAGAACGAAATCTCTGAAACTAAGAGTCGTTCATGTCCCTAACAATATGCCTTGAGCAAATTCAACCCTCAAATCACATACACCTGATTCCTCAAAACCAACTTCCAGAGAAAACAGTGTTCCTACTTAAGATTTTGTGCCTATTTTGAGATGATGCAAAAGTAATGGCTGACTCGGACTGCTACCACTAAGCTGCTTATATTTGGAATTGATAATGTGAAAGTCTTCCTTCAAACTGCTTAGGGGAGGATGACGTACCTTGTTGTGGGTTGAAGTGTAGCAGTGTATTCATGCTTAGCATATTGACATAGTCTGACTTGGATAGAATTTCTTTGCTGATGAATTTATGTTGATATTCGCTTCTAAGTGTCACTATTTCTGCAGTGGCATGCCGCCATCTCCGAGGTCTGATCATGCTGCTGCTGTACACGCAGATCGTTACCTTCTAATCTTTGGTGGTGGTTCACATTCAACTTGCTTTAATGACCTGCATGTTCTTGATCTTCAAACTGTGAGTCTAAAGAAAAACATGTGATGCTTTAATGTAGTATTTTTACTTCGGTTTTTTGAAATTGTAATTATCTCCTTTATAATCCCATAGATGGAATGGTCAAGACCAATACAACAGGGTGAAATACCTAGTCCTCGTGCTGGTCACTCCGGCGTGACAGTTGGAGAGAATTGGTTTATTGTCGGTGGTGGAGATAATAGGAGTGGTACAAACCTGATTCCCTCTTTTGTTATTAATACTGAAAAGCCGGCTGATTGTGTTTGTTCAAAGTTCTCTCCATTCCCATTGTTGCATGCTGCTTTATGTTATCAGTTGTGCATCTATGTTTGTAATACTTCCAGTCACATCAATGTTTTAGTGGGGCTCAAATTTGATCCAAACTGCAATTTGACTAAGTTGTAGGAGGTGCACTGCATGGGTACCTGAGCAGTTTCATTTTCTAAAATAGTATCATTTCAACAGCAAAGAGATTTGATTTTGGAAAGAATGTACGTTAAAGGTTGAAATGTCGGAAAATAAGATACAGTGATTATGCTTGAGCTGTGCACATCGCCTGATGAGACAAAATGACTGAAATTTTTAAAACCATCCTAAAATGTAGTATATTTGCAGATGTTGTAGTTCTGATGGATGAGAACTGGAGTCAATGTCAAGGTAGAAACTTGAGATGAGGCAAGCACTGGTATAAAAAATTAGTAGGTGTAAGCATAGCGTACATATTGTCATTTTAACGGTAGTAAAAAGTAATGATTGGATAAATGTACAGATTGATGGACAAATACACATCCAAAGTTCTTAGTATATATTACGTGTCCTTGAAGAGAATGGAGGTATTGATATAGATGTTGTGCAGAGACATAAGCTAGACTCAATGGAGATATGTGTAATTTACACTCTATGATCTTAAAGTTTCTCTAAGAGTTGGAGGAAAATGTAGGAAACTCCAAAACTGGCGATGCTCTATGGGTCAGAATGTTCAAGGATTAGTTCGAATATGAATAAAAATTATTGATAGCTAAAATGAAATATTGAGATTGATATGTGGGCATACTAAATTACATGGAATTAAGTAATGAAGGCATGAGGGGGAAGGTAGGTTAGCCTTCATACATTAGAAAATGAGATCTACAATTAACATGATTCAGTCATGCATAATGGAGACCTCTAGATTCCCAGTATGATGCATATGGAATTGAGATTCTTCAGTTCATTAAAGGGAAAGGAGAAGAACTAGAAAAAAAGAGATATGTATAAATTTAGAAAAGTGTATATGCCACAATAAAATACAATGTCAAAGTGCAATCCATATAACCAACCCCGGATGTTGGAGTAAAACTTTAGATGATGAAACCGAGAATTGACCTTCTTTGTTTACAAAATCACACCTGTCTTAATATTGTTGTAGAGATTTTGAAGGTCATCTTTTTCCTTTTTTGTTCAACTGTACCACCTTCTATGAATAAGTGGCCTCTGTTAAATGAAATTGATGGATATATATACATTTTGGCTCATTTGGCCTGTGAATGCTGGATAAAGTAGTTGAACAATGTATATCTTTGTTTCCATTTTCTCAATTTCATATTACATTTCTGTTATCATCACATTTGATGTTTACTTAAGAAATTTCTGTTTCTTAATAAATGCAGGAGTATCAGAGACTGTTGTCCTTAACATGTCCACATTGGTCTGGTCAGTTGTAACAACTGTTCAAGGGCGTGTTCCTCTTGCCAGTGAGGTATTCCACTAGGTTGAAAATTTAATGGATGAAAACTGGTTTTTGCTTAGTCTAATGAACATCTAAATTATAAATGGAACACAAGGTCCTGTCTATATTATGCAACATATATTAGTTGTACGGTAGAGACTGTTTACATACTTTAATAGAGCATTGGCCTTCTGAGTTGGGTGGTGTAGTTGCTGAAGAGTTAGAGCATGCAGATAAGTCATGGGTAGTTAATATCATTTACTCTTGAGTGAGTAAACTTCGCATTGTAGGAAGATAGAGGGAAAGCTAGCTCCTCTAGGATATTGGAAATGCTTCCTCCTTTTTGCTTGTTGATCCAGCTGCTATATTACTATCTATAACTTTTGGTTCTTCTCTATTTATTCAACTTTAGTGGGTGTTCAATTATTGAAATGACTTTGTGAGAGAATTTTGACTGTTTGTAACTTTGTTTGATGATCTGAGTTATAAGGTTCTTGACCGGTCCTAAGATCTGCAGTCTTGTGTAGTGATAATATAAAAGAGAGGATTTACTTGTATGACTATCAGGACTATAGCATTCCGTATAGCATTTTTTTTCTCACTAACTTAACGAAATTGTCTGTTTTATTTTTCTACGTTGATTTAATTTTGCATAATTCTTAGGAAGTTGTAATTGCTTTTGGAACCAGCATATATGAATAAGGGTTGGTTAATTAGTACTTTATCTTGTTATTTCCTTTAATATCTAACCGCAACACTTCATTTCTGTACCTTCCTGAGTATCACAAGGTTAATTTTTCAAAGATGGATTTGGTTGGTGTTATTGCCTTACCTGCCAACATCTTTTCTACTGAAGTAGCATATATTTGAAATTAATTATCCCAGCATGAAGGCTAAGAAATAAATTGCTAGTTGTTGTCACTTGCGCGGGAGGTTCCCCATCCTCAGTCATAAAACTCGTGGCCAGTCTTTTCCTGTTGAATTTTTAAAATTTTCCTGTCTGATGATTATTTTTAAATGAGCATGAATAAAAATGTTGAATTTGACCATATTGTATGCACTTACAAATAAAGTGATAAACTTTTCATGGTTATTTCAGGGTGCAAGTGTGGTCTTGAGTTCTTTCAGTGGTGAAGATATCCTTGTCGCATTTGGAGGATATAATGGGAGATATAACAATGAGGTACAGATAACTTCTTTCTTATCCTTATGAGAGCTTTTGTTTCTCAATTTGTCTTTGCTGTCATCAGGTCAATGTACTGAAACCAAGTCATAAAACATCTCTTCAAACAAAAATCTCAGAGATACCAGTGCCCGATAGTCTATCTGCTGTTCAAAATATTACAAATGCTACCAGAGATGTGGAGTCTGAGTTGGGAATGGGCCAAGATGGAAGGATAAGGGAGATTGTTATGGAGACTGCTGATTCGGAACGAAATGTATGTAATGGTGGAATTGTGTTGTGCTGGGGATAATTGTCATATTTCTATTTATGCTTAGATTCCTGATAACTTATGCAGCATTTTAGTTTTGACCAATGGATAGTTTCTTAAGCTAATTGATTTGTATTTAAATCTAGTTATACACAATTGATAGTCAATTCCCTAGGATTTTGTTAAGTGCTAATATGTAAATTCAGAGTTGATAGCCATGATTGTTCATTTTTCTTCTTTGGGGTTTGTTAACTTCATCATAAAATTTTCATGAATTTGATGTAAAATATGTTTAAAATATTCACCAATTGTAATAAAAAGATTATTTTAATAAAAAAATATTTATAAACAATTCATAGTGAGCTATGTACTGCACTGTTTTTTTGTAGTGAATGTTAGTATTTTTATATTAGGAACTCTATCGCTTCTATCTTATATTTTATCTACTGAACATTAGTTAAGATCCTGAAATAGATTGGTTGAAGTTAATGTCTTGATAATGATTTATGATTATATTATTGAGAATTTGGGTTGCCATTTTTCCTTCGGTTTTTTTGGAGTTGAGGTCACTTGTGGGACTTTAAATTCTAATACCTGGTGTGTGTTGTGACTTTTTAGATACATCTCTGTATTAATCTTATGTTTGCTTCATAAAATGTATTCACATTAATTGATTGTCTTTCAATATCTGTGCTCCTTGAGCCTTTTCTGTGTGATTTGTTATTTTTTCTAAAAAAAATTGCTGATGATGTGAAGTGTATAAAGAAATAGTAGATATCTCTTATTATGGAAGTGCCTCTCTGAAGAGTTCCTAACCTGTATCGTTGTATTTTACACAGATTCCCAAGGCTGAAGAGTCGAATAAGAATCTTATTGCAGTCCTTAAGGCAGAAAAAGAAGAACTTGAATCATCTCTTATTAAGGAGCAAAGGCAGACACTACAAATGAGACAGGAGTTGACAGAAGCTGAAACTCGGAACACGGAATTGTACAGGGTATTTTCTTCTTTCTTTTTATATGCACTTTTAAATGTTATTAGAATTACTCTACGTGATAGAAGCTATTCAATTTTCATACACAACAAGACAAATAATATTTTTAATGGTTTATTGTATTATCTCGGTATCACCTCATGCAAATAGCAACCCCTCTTAGTAATAAGTTAGCTGTCAGCACATTGTGGAGCAGGGAATTAGTTTATAGATTAGGTAGGAAGTTGTAGGGCATGGTTATGGTCAGAGCACATTCACAATGATGCAATTCCAGTTTCCAGAAATTGTCCAGTTGGATGACAATTTTGCAATTGTAAACCTTATGTTATTGGCTTATAGAGGCTTGGGCAGAGTCTATATCCAGAGAGGCATTATCAGCGCAAGATAATGTCTTTCCAACCACCAGAACGTAGCCACTACTGGTGCACTTTCTCCTATAAATATTGTCTTCCGCCACTGTTGCGATTGGCTTTTGCTAATGTGGCACTCGCAGCTGTTAAATTGTTGGATGGCTCCTCACCTAAAAGCATAAAAGTTAAAATTACTTCTTCATGATTGGGTGAGAGAGGAACACAAAACCGTCCACTCTAATGCCATATCTTTAAAAGCTTTCTTGTGAGTGAGTGATTCAATTTGAGGTTTTAGGTAGGTAGTCATAGCAGGAGGTTGTTCAAATTCCTACCTGCATTCTTTTTGAAAGTAATGTTTCATGTGCAAGGCTATTGGAAAAAGAACCTGATCTGCATGTGAAACACTTCTCTTAATTGACAGGGGAGATTTGAAAGTGAAGACCTAAAAGCTTTGATGTGGGGTGGTCATCAATATGGAATTAGATTGGGAATTCAAGTGTTCCATAGATGTTTTTGGGGTGGCTTAGTTCAGTCACTCAAGTTTAGGAAAATTGACCTTTGCTTATAAATGGGCAGTTATAATGCAAATCCAAAATAAAATATATACCCCATGGGCGTTTTTTGTATGTGTGTTTTTCTGATAGCCTAAATTGCATAATGGTTGTACTATTTGCATTTTATCTTTCACCTTAATTCTCTAACCTCTACAGATTCTAATTCTGATTTTCCGTTATCTTACTTTGGTCCTGAAGGCCATTAAAATTTTGTCATACTCTTGTAGCAGTCTTCAGTCCTCAGTTTCATGATTAGGATTTGAGAGCACACGAGAGCTGGTTGCATGAGTTATAATTCTTATGGTTAGTACACATTTGATGTCAAGAATAGCAATGCTCCTAAGGTATTTAGGCATGTGGCTTTTTTGCTATAGTACCAAATTATAGTTGAATGTTAATCGACTCTAGTTTGTGCAAATGTTGGAACACAACTTTGTTGGACTTGACAGTATGAACTTGTCTCTCTTTGATGAATGGCGTGCATATAAATGATGGCCAAAATTTTCTTCTGAAAAGCAAGCTTGATTTTGCAGGAGCTTCAATCTTTGCGTGGCCAGCTTGCTGCTGAACAATCCAGATGTTTTAAACTTGAGGTCCATAATACTTCAGTTTTACTTGTTTATGCTCTTCCAAAATGATGCCTGATTGTGCCATATACAGACAGATTTTTGCTCCTCTTATTTCAAATTTACTGCATCCTTGTTTACCTCGAACCTGCATCATCCGGACATGTATTCTTTTTTTTTTTTAACAAAAAAATTATCTGGACATTTATTTTTTTCAAATGTTTGACTACAGCTCTTCACAGTGTAGGGCTGCCTACAATGTGAACTAAGAAATAACTGATGGCCAATGACTTGTGTATGAATCGTTTCTTTATCTGGAACTTTTGAGTTTTCCAGTAAGAGAGACACATTTTCAAGGACTTTCTTATGAAAACTAAATTTTTTGACTTTGCATTGTTTAAGAATGCATACATCCGTTCCAGTAATTACATAACTGGTCATAGTTTGCTTGCAAGTTGCTCCATTTGTTTGTGTCCTAAATTCATTCATCACAATCTCGGATCTAATATAAGGTTTATTGTACCTTCTTAAGCTACGCTCCTTGCCTCATCAGGATGGACATACTACTCCTTGTCAATAAAAAAGTGATACTGAATCTGTAAATTTATCATGCATTGATTAGTTCTTATGAAGAAGCTTTAACACGACTTGGTTGCTCTTATTCCATCAGGCCACAACCTTGTCTAATGCATATATTATTGAACTTACAGGTAGATGTTGCGGAGCTCAGACAGAAGCTGCAAACAATGGAAACCCTGAAAAAAGAACTAGAAATTCTCCAAAGGCAAAAGGCTGCATCCGAACAAGCAGCATTAGATGCAAGACAAAGGCAGAGTTCGGGTGGCGTTTGGGGGTGGCTTGCAGGAACACCACGGAGCCAAGGAGGTGATGAATCGTGAATCCATACTTTATTATTGATTCACATATGTGCTTGGTGATTAGAAATATTCAGTATTGCGCCTCACAGTCAACATTCTTTTTGTGAACAAATAAGAACAGATAAAGTTGTCCCCCCATCCCCACCTCATTTCGACATTGAAACGCTTGTTGTGTGTTCTAGCAGAGAACAAAAGCCATAACTTATATATTGCGTGACAGTGCAATGTGATTCTTTTGTTTCAACGTTTTTGTACACTAAGATGAGTTCGGGTGGAAGTATAGTAGAAGAAATTATTGTCTGTCTTGAATATTTCAAGTTTTGTATGGTAATTCAGATTGTGAAAAACTTTATGAGGATTATTATTATTATTATTATGAATTTTGCAAATATGATGTCAACCCGATCAATCTTAATGCATTGCTGTAGAGATTTGAATTATAACTTTAGTTAGGTCCAATGTCAAGTTTTCAGCAGGAATGAAATTAAGACGTGATTCACAACTAAAAGAAAAGCTATTAATACAACTTAATATAATTGTTCCTCACTTCTTTTGAACAGGTGGATCTGAACAATTGTTACGTCACTTGAATATAATCAATTTTGAGTCGGATTTGGTGAAATTAACCCCATATTTAATAATGTTACATCGTAATGCTGGAAAGCCCTTACCATTGTTAAAAATTTGTCACAAAAACTCAAGACAGCCAGCCGAAGCCTGTAATACATGGAAAAAGCCTACAGGCCTTTGACCTACAGTTCTCCACAGTTGCAACCATTAAGAGAAAAAAAAAACGAGTAAATTACTAAGCAATAATGCAACAACTCAAACCACTCAGTAGCACAGAGAAGCAGACGCTGCAAGAAACCTCTATTCCTATACAGTCAGTCCCTCTCTCAATCCCAGATTTGGACAAAATATATAACACAGAAATCACATACCCCAACCATGTCCGACACCGTATGCGTCATCCATGTATCCACCATGGCTATGACTGTGGTGATGGCTGTGTCCTCCAAGCCCATGATGGTGGTGGTAATCGGTGTGTTGAGTTTCACTAAAACTCTCTCGGTAATTTTCAGGCATGGATTCTTCTACAACACGCCTTGTAGGGTTTGGTAAAGACGAAACAAACTGGTGAATCCTCTCAGCTACTTCCTCAGCATTTTGTTCCTACAACCAAAGAGAAATAGTTTATTAAGGGACACTAAAAGCCTTGATAGGGGGGAAAATCAAAGTATAAGAATTGGCACGAGAGAAGTCATATAAATTGGAAATATAACATAATGTAAGGGAAAATAACAAAGAGGGGATGCATTTTAATGAACTTTCCTTTGTTGGAGGTTGATAAACTAGTGATTTATACCCGAAATAATCCCAACACTTCCAGAAATCGAGCAGTGAAATGTTTTCTATCAAATACTATATAATGGGGTTTGGAAGCTTATGTGCTTTGAAATCACACATTTGCATTGCCAATATAGCAGTAGACAGTTTTATCCAAACGGTCAACAAAAACTACGTTTGTCCACATGGAAAGATTCCACGAATGCTTTATCTTATACAGAACAAAAAATATCCTGAAATAACAAATCCAGCATCTAATAGAAAACTTATTCCTTTTCTCAGACCATAGTATGTATATGCATCAAAAAAGATTAATATCAAGGAACTGCTATGAATGATGCATAGAAAGACTAGCTGGCCGCGCAGCAACTGTTAAATCATGAAATATCTGAACTCAAGTCTAACAAAGAGATGTATAAAACCCTAATGCCTAGTTTGATAGTGAAACAAAGAAAGTAAAAGAAACAAAAACTGCACTGAAAATTTTCATGAGGGCAAGGGAGAATCTTTCTCTGCCCTTTTCCTTCCTATTTTGGATTTCCCTTCCTATGAACCCATTAAAACTGTCAAACCAAGGAAAGATTTAATTCTCCCTTCTAATTTCTTTTATCTCCAATTTTCAATTCCCAAACAAAGCATAAACCTATTTAAGAAATAAGTTGGTTCATTCTTGGATTTGAGATAGAGAAAGGCATAACTATCAATAGCTCATAGGGTATGATAATCAAGTAAGAAAGTAAGTAGAATATAAATAATTTCCACAAAAATAAAATGCAAGTAATATAATAATTGTATAAGATTAGCGCAGCATAGACAGCT